>CM077503.1:21544708-21720986 GCA_039654745.1 Houttuynia cordata
CTGACTCAGTACGACATCTGCAATAGAATATTGGTAGTGCAGTAGTACTTTGGAGCAAATAATTAATTAGTACTTCTCCGTTTTAAAATATTATATATATTTAAAAATATTTATTATTAAAAAATATTGTATATATTTTGCTAAATCAGGTGGCTTCTTCTTTCTAAAATTGGAAGAGACTTGGAAGAATTGACTTGAACTTGGTTCATGACATACGAGTTGGACGGGATATCTAGGGAGAAGAGCCATACGACTTCCTTGTGAGCTTCATGATCCAATAAAAAATAAAAAATTTCTCAAATATACACAATATTTTAGAACGGAAGGAGTATGTTGTATAACTTCCCCTATTATATATAGGGATATTTGAACACTTCCAAGAGAGAATAAATGATCTGTGAGCTGGTGGTTTAATGATTGGAATCTGAAGGTACAGCATAAGGAACTGGCCCAATCACCAATCACCGGCCTTCGGCCAAGTCCGCACAACCGATAAGAGCTCAAAATCTATTATGAGATCAGCGGAATTTATAGATGGCAAAGAAGACTTACTTTACAGAATAAAGCAGATTCACAATTACTGGGCAGTGGTTGGTGTTCAATTTTGTTATCTGTACATGTCTAAATATCAATTACCAAGCACTTCAATCAGGTTTGTTGCAAGTCTGTGCAGAGAAAGCAACAAGATCCAAGAGGAACAAGATTGATCAAGGGCACATATTCCCAAAATTTTTGTGATATTACATAAATTGGATGTTAGTCAAACACATAAAAAAGAATGGATGAATAAACAAAAGAAAGGAAAAATACATTGATACGAGAATTTAAAAAAGTTGTGTCTATAATTAATGTGGGTTCTGACCTTGTGCTTGTTGCTGATCCTCTGACGCACAGTTATCAGCTCCACTGCTATTGATGCTGTTGCTGTGCTTCCTGGTTTCACTCAAGCAGGATCCCCCAATTTGTGTGTCTCCTATACAAGTTATATCGTCATCTTTAGATGCCCATCCATTCTTCTGCTGCTGAAGCCACGCAGGCATGTCGCTATTCCTCTTACTGTTCCACTTTTGTTGCCTAAAGTATCTTCTTGGCAAGCTAGCATCTGATGTAGAAGAGCACCTGCTCGCCATTACTTCCTGAGGACTACCAGAAGACTCTCTCTGCTGTGAACCTGATACTTGAGGTGATTCACTAGAGCTTTTTGTCTCGCGAGGATATGATGGTAGCGGTGGAAAAGGATGGAAGGGCATACCTGGGGCGACGATCCACCTACCACTGTTTTCTGCTTCAGGGGTTCCAAACTCTTGGACAACCGCCCAAGGGATTCCATACGAGACTGGTAAATGCCCAAGGTACCTGGGTTGTTGTTGCCCCACAGCTGCGTCAGCAACACAACTTGAAGATGTGTTGTTAACCAAAACAACCTGCGAATTATTTGGACATGAAAAACCAGGAGGTGCATCCTCGTTGATGGTCCCACTCAATGTATCATCCAGCTGAAGTGTTGAGTAGCTGGTTGTTACAGTAATCTCGTCTGCAATTCCCTCGCAGATGATCGGCCTCATTTTTGTATCAACTGCTTCCAACTTTTGAGAATCTATAGACTGTGTAAAACCCGGAGGAGTTGTTTCTTCAGGCTGGTCCCACCTACTTTTACGCTTTCGAACTCTCTTTGGTCCATCTGTCAGATTGCCATTAACAACAGAATGTGTTTCAGAAGGAATGCTTGCACCATGAGAAGTGGATCCTGCATCAGATTCCATAATGCTATTGGCATCAGAGGGTCTCGCAGCTTGATCATGCCAACGCTTATGTGGCACATGGAATTGATTGTAAGTGCTGCTCAATATATCTCTGTTGTCATCCCTGTCTGAATAACCTCTCTTAATGGTTCGTGGAATCCATTGGTCCCTGAAATGACGAGCCATTTGATGAACCTGCAAGTATAACAAGTTGATGAAGGGAACCTTAGTAATTACTGAAATTAAAGAAAAAAACTTAAGTTCTCTCCTTTTCTTTTCAATCCCCTCCTGTCTAAAATCACGACATTTAGATTCAGAACTCACAAAATCTAACCAATAGAAAAGCAAAAACTTCCAGTTTTATAGGTGGGACTGGTGAAATATCCAACTCAGAGGATATTCCGTAAGTGAAGAACCAGGTGTGTACTATTTTAATTTACATATAAGGTAAAATTGCACAATAACCATCATATTTTGATCTGTACAAAATAAGAAACCTTCTCTTCAAGTCTGAAACCACAGATTTCATGTATCTTCAATAACCTTAAACCGCTGCCATAACAGGTATAGCTCACCAGATAATATCCACGAGATAATGATCCCTTTCCATGAGTCATGGAGCAATTGAGCCATTAATGCCTCATATAATAGTGAATTTCCACTTAATAAATACGAAAAGATTGTATCCACAACCTATTCACTCAACAGTCTTAGTTCATATGATCATATGTCATAACCATTCTGATTTTAACCCTTTTGGTTTATATGTCTATTACCATCCCTAATTAAAATAAATCCTGATTTTTTTACAACAAAAATGAAAGTCTCCAAAATGTTACCTGTACATCATTGTGCCAAGTCAATGCTATCATTGAATCCTTAAAACTGAGAAAGCAGAAACTTAAATCAGTATGCCAAACCAACCAAAGAAAGCCTCACAGTGTGATTTGACATAACCATCGAAACATACAGTGAACAAAGAAATAAATTACAAACTATCTGCATTGCAGATCTTAAGGCATACCAGCAAGGAATATTTCTCAATTCAGCTATTTGCGTAAGTCATTCTTACAACAAAAATAAAATTACTTAAGCATGCAACAAGGAAATAGGAGATATTTCAATAGCAATCTTCAAAGTGCCAATGCCATGCTCCTATAAAAGCAGACAGGTATTCAGTGTTACCAGCTTTGTGATGGAAGATGGCTATATTAATATTTCATGTGTAACCATCATGTCATGAAGCCAATCCACATATTTGGAAAGATGTAAAATAAATATGATGACGTTGAATCTTCTTATCATCGTCCCCTCTTTAAAAGGAAGGGCATCTGGCATAAAAACTTGCCACTATGTTTCTTTGTATAGATTTTGTACCATTTTGATTCAGATAAGAGTCAAACGCGGTATATAATCCATGCCGCCGACCCCATATTAGCTGGGATAAGGCGTATGATGATGATGATTTCAAATTTACTTGCTATTTGATAGTATTCAAAGTAAACAATGCGTGTGATGGCAAGTGCAGATACACGCAGCTTGACAGAACTTATGACGGCTATTCTTCCATGCCGCAGGCCCCAGATAGCTGGGATAAGGAAGGGCATCTAGCATAAAACTTGCCACTATGTTTCTTTGTATGGATTTTGTACCATTTTGATTCCGATAAAAGTCAAACGTGGTATATAATCTGATGTGGAGCCATAGTGGGCCCCGTTATAATATTTATAGGACTTTTATTTAGAGTAATTTTATTTTATTAAATAAGATTTGGATTTTATTTGATTTAGAAGAGAATATCTTATTTGATTTAGGATAGATTTGATTTAGTTTCCTATATTTAGGAGGAATCCCCATTCAGTTAAGACTTGGATTTTATTTAATTTAGCGAGAATATCTTATTTAACTTATGATAAATTTGATTTATTTTTTATGTTTAGGAGGAATCCTAAATTATCTTATTTGATTAGGCTAGATTTGATTTGGAGAATATCTCACTTGATTTAGGATAGATTTGATTTAATTTTCTATGTTTGAGAGGAATCCTAAATGAGTGTTTTATTTCCTATTAAAGATTTATTGTAAGCCTATTTAAAAGGCCTCATTTTAATGGAATAAACAGCCCATGATTTTAGAAAAAAATGATCTTGTTTCTATGTTGATGGAGATCTCCGTTGGTGCTGAAGCCCACAAGCCCCAGTGGTAACTCCGGGGGTTGCTGTCCACTGATGATTCCAATAGTGCCTTCTAGTGGTGATTCCATAAGCATATTTTTTTTATCCTTATTTCCCTCCAAATTTCTCGTTTTCCCTATCGTAGAACACTGTTCTGCATCAACTTGGTGGCCCATCAAACAACTTGCACCCAGTTCATTCCCCTCCTGCCATGGATGTCATACTCCAACACTTAATTGATCTGAATGCCAAATTTACTGTAGTTGTTCGCCGGAGTGCTGAGATCAGTGCTCGCCTCGCGCGTCTATGCTCCGCATACCATTGGCTGTCACCAATCCACCATTAGACGGGCCAACCTTTCAAGTGATCGAAGTACAATAGTCGGCGGAATGATTTTCGCAGGCAGAAAAGGCTGATACACAACAGTTTGACAATAATTTGCAAATGGAAACATCTCTTGTCGAGTCACAAGCACTGATTCCGGCTCTTCAAGCCGAATCAATCCATGTTATTGCCTCAAACCAACCGTCCACACTTCAAATAGTTGCTGAAAAGAAAGAGAGACTAGCAACGCTTGCAGATCCAGTGATTCCGGCTATTCATGTCTCTTCCAGCACGTTTCTAAGTGCACACATGTTGTTTATGGGGACGAAGCCACAAGCTTTTCAGCTTCTATTTCCACTGTGCATTTGTTCCAGTAAATCCCTCACCTTTGCCGACCATGGCAACCTCTATATATTGGCTGCTCATCCTTCAAGAAAGAAGCTTTCTCAGTCACCTACGTTTCTAGATGATCCTAGTGGTATTTTTCCATCAATGGTGTCTTCTACAACCTGGCCATTGAAGTTTTTGGTTGATCTTGCACTATCTAACTAGTTGAAGACCGATACTTGTGTTGTACCAAAGTTGTATCTCTAACGACACCATCCAAGGCATTTTTCAAGCAACAATTGTACACACCTTCCATCTCCGCATGAGCCATACTCGTCGGAGTCTAGTATCTCCCACCCGGGGAGAATGATGCGGAGCCATAGTGGGCCCCGTTATAATATTCATAGGACTTTTATTTAGAGTTATTTTATTTTATTAAATAAGATTTGGATTTTATTTGATTTAGAAGAGAATATCTTATTTGATTTAGGATAGATTTGATTTGGTCTCCTATATTTAGGAGGAATCCTCAATCAGTTAAGATTTGGATTTTATTTGATTTAGTAGAGAATATCTTATTTAACTTAGGATAAATTTGATTTAATTTTTTATATTTAGGAAGAATCCTAAATTACCTTATTTGATTAGGCTAGATTTGATTTGGAGAATATCTCACTTGATTTAGGATAAATCTGATTTAATTTTCTATGTTTAGGAGGAATCCTAAATGAGTGTTTTATTTTCTATTAAAGACTTATTGTAAGCCTATTTAAAAGGCCTCATTTTAATGGAATAAACAGCCGATGATTTTAGAAAAAAATGATCTTGTTTATCTGTTGATGGAGATTTCCATTGGTGCTCAAGCCAACAAGCCCCGGTAGTGAATCCGGTGTCCACTTATGATTTCGGCAGTGCCTTTTGGTGGTGATTCCATAAGTATATCCCCTTCTTTATCCCCTATTTTTATCCCTATTTCCCTCCAAATTTCTCGTTTTCCCTATTGTAGAACTTTGTTCTGCATCATAATCCATGCCGCCGACCCCATATAGCTGGGATAAGGCGTATGATGATGATGATGATGATGATGATGATGACGATGAATCTTCAAAGTGCCACTTTCAACTATATAATATGACTGCAGACTTTATGTTTGGATAATCCACATGGATGCAGACTTAAACTAGCCTCTGACGATAATTTATGTTTGCAAATTTTTATTTAGTTGCCTTATAACGTAGAGACACTCAGTATATGTATTTTGAGATGTACAATAATTAAGACTCAACGCAATAAAATCATCCATTTACTCATACAGGAGGTTAAGTCCAAGCCAACTTTGTCTGAATCAAGCTGATGCCACATATTCAGACTCCCTTGATATCACCAATATTCAATATTTATGAAAGTAAAAAAACCTCTTACATATAAAAACAAAGTGAAGATAGACTAAAATCACTCAGAGCCAATATTGAGCTAATGTCATTTGTTTATATGCCATAAACTAAACTGTATCTAGTAGAAATCGAAGTTGTTAGGACCAGAAGGATTAGCAACCTTTCCAAACATTATTTTTGTCCTTCCATTAAAAAAAAGGCAAAGGGAACTCAAACCAACAAAACTAAACCTAAATGAAAGAGTCAGAATAAGGAACGCAAGCAAACAGATCACCTTTCCATTCCAGCACAAGGAGGAGGTGTATATATGTGGTCGGAGGTAAGGATTCCTTTGACAGCCAAATATTCAATTACCTAAAGCAAACACAGAATTAAATATCTTCCTGTGTGACATATATACATACACCAACTAGATGACATTCTTAATGCATTCATTATTTCCAGCGAAACCTACTTATATAAGCACTAACCAGAGTGCAAAGCATGTTATTGTATCATTTGAAACAGAAATTACGTGCACCACATGTCAGCTCATACGGGGAGATACCAACCCTCAAAGACAAACAGAGACTAAAAATCCAGAACTGTTATAGCTTATTCACCAACCTTTAAAAGCTTCCGAATTATAGGTATTTTGTTAAAGTTCCTACGGTTTTGCTTCATAATATTGTGCAGCATTTGCAACCCTGCACAACAGACAATGAAATCATTTGTCTACTTGATTTTGCTCGCCTCCTTGGAATATCAATATTAGCATCAAAGAAGAAAGATAATAAAAAATAAAAACAGAAACAAACCATTTTTATTCACTATGTCAAGCAAAACGGAGCGTGACTTCGTTTTCAAAAGTGCATCCAGAATAATAGAAAGATCTCTTGTGCTGCATAAATAAAATAATCATGTTAAGAAGTCAACCACCTACTGAAACAAATCAACAAGGCATGTAAAAGAATTCTATTTACAAAAAGTCACAACCTTTGAAAAGTCTCGCCATTAGCATTGTCTCCTGAAGCAGCAGTGACAAGCAAAAGCTTCAAGTAGCCTTTGGTAGCATCCTGTTCATAATAAATCATAATCACAATCAAGTAGCGCATTTTCCCCACAATTTGAGGTCACAACATGCATCTTACGCCAATTCTTTTCTTTTGTAAAAGATAGCATAGTCATATTGTCTCTTATTAATTCTATCCAAGTTTTATGAGGTCTCCGTCTCCCTCTTTTAGCATCATTTACTTGCATCCCATCCAACTTTCTTACCGATGTAGTATCAACTGGACTTCTTTATATACGTCCATACCAAAGAAACCTACACTCTCTAAGCTTCTCCCAAAGAAGTGTTACCCCTAAGTTTCACAAATATAGCCATTTATAATCCTCTCTCACCTATTTATCCTACACATGCACCTTAGCATCCTCATTTCAGCTACATTTTGTTCATCTGTATGTCTTTTCTTTCGGCTCAACATTCTACTCCACAGATTATTGCAGGCCTAATAACTATCCTATAGAAATTGCCTTTATAACACAATACTCCCAATGCAACTCTCCACTTTGCCTACCCAGCATTTATCCTATGTACCACATCACAATCATCTCCCTCTTTGTGGATAATGGAGCCTATATCGCAGAATTGCTCACAACCGGGCACTTTCTTGCCAACTATTTTCACTAGGGTTCCACCTATAATTCACCTATCTCAAAGCCATATACTCCTCATAATCATACTTATTTTAAAACCTTTCAATTCTAGAGCATCCCTCAACATTACTGCTTTTTACAAATGGTAATTACATCAATTAACCACTATCTTATAGTTAAAAGTTTATTCATAAAGATTAAGATTCAAAAAGAACACAGAACCAAAGAAGCTCTCAGCAAAAACAGTGTTAAGTGTATATAGGCTTAAGTTGCTAAAAATTAATAACTACTCCCTCCGTTTCGATTTATTTTAGCATAAAGTTTTTCCAAATGAAGTAATTTTTCTTCATTTTGAAAAACCACATGTTAACAATAATTCCGGACGGAGAGAGTAACAAATATACCATGCTAATACAAAACGACCAAGGATTACAGGTCTAACTCATTTAAAATACAGTCAGTCGTATATTTAGAAGATAAATTTAATTATCACAAGCGGCACATGCAGGAAAATATGCCTAAAACGCATTGAAAATATAAAAGTCCAAGTAGAAAATATTATACAAACACTTACCTTGCTTCTGCTTATCCCTCCTTCAGCATCCAGCAATTCATTAAGTTTCTCTTCAACTATTTTTTTCCAAAAGATAAGATAATCAAAATGAGCTTTAAGCTACACCCTATCAAAAGTTAAGACAGTTATTGACATTACCTCCTTCAAAGCGACCATTGATAGTACCCACAACCGACTTTTTTGACTTAGTAGCAAATACTTGATTGGTGGCAGACCTGTTCTTTTTAGTCAAGCTAAATGAATTAGAAGACTTCGTGCGAGCAGATAGTTTTATGCTTCTTGATTTACCCTTTTTGCTTTGCTTGGTATTATCTCCAACTAACAAGCTATTACCATCTAAAGCTTTAGAGTCATGGAGAAATTTGCTTATAGTGCTTTCCGGGTGGGGACAAATTTGCAACTGGTGAATCTCACGAACAGTTTCACTTCCAGTTTCTCCATCTGGTAATAAAACACCAGACACATTGCTCATACTAGCTTCTGTTCTAGTTTCAGACCTTCCAGTAGCATCTAAACTGTTATTTCGTGAAACATCAGCCTGTTGAACACTATCTGCCTGAGAATTGGAAGCAGTAGCTGAGGACGTGTACCCATCCTTTTCAATACATATAGAAGGTTCTAACAGCTGTACAGCATTACTAAATTCATCCTGCAAATCTTTTCTCTCAAGACAAATACTTGACAAGTGATCAGATTTAGTTGTATAGTCTTCAAATTGCGACAGAGTCTCCAACTTCTTAGCAAATGGTCTGGAACTCTTCAACTCGTCTCTAGAATCTAAAGATACCTCTGCATCTGAAATTGTTTCACTCATGCTAGTTAAAGTTGTGCCATCTTCTCGGACCATAACAGGTTCAGGATATTCATCATCCGAATCAACTTGAACAATGGCTTCAGTATTTGCTGGGTCACCACCAAGGTAGTCTCGACATCCAGGAGTGCCACAAACACATTTTTTAGCAGCTGCCCCAAAAACCCGAACATAGTTGTAGTCAAATGTTACCTCTTCTCCCTGACAATACAACAATCAATTGCAAACACTATATTTAAAAAAAAAATGGCAGTCACACATGAAGACTGTCGTCCAACTCAAAAGAAAAAAATAAAAAAATAAAACTTTGAGTCCAACTGAACTCTACAAAAGTCAATAGCCTGACAATAACCAGCCAGGAAAGATTAATAAGCGGACAATCATCTTTTCAATTTAATCTGGTTATGCAACCTAAATGTATATAACCAAGGTGCCTGACCGCCTGTTTATTATCAAAGGCTAGTGTTAAATAAACAACTAAAAGAAAAGAATATGCTACAAGAAACAAAAGCAAAGATTGAGATCAGTCGGAATGAGAAGTTATATATAGAAAAACGCACAATAATTTGTTACCTTCTTTATATTCTTCAGTGCAAAGAGACCAATACAAACTTCACCACTCACCATCCACTGCCCACAAGATTTGAGCAATATCAGCAAAATTAGAAACTCAGTGTGGATTAAATTTCAAACACCTAACTGAGAATTATAAGTTTCTAACACATATCACTGCGGATGTACCATGTCATATCAAGGTAATGAACGGACCGTTACAGAAAAAAATATCAATCACGTCTATTTCCATAAGCAACTTAAACAATTTAATGATCTTAATTTTTAAAATGAAAAAGTGTCATTTATGTCAATAATTAAAATCAGCATAAGGCCAATGTAAGGTAAAAATATCATATAAAAGTCTTTCATTTCCTGCCAGCATTCCGGGACTGATTTAAATGATTGCATCTCCCACCATTCAATTTACCCAATCTAGACCCAAATAATTTCAATCTTCTTCCAATAGGATAATTTATTTGCATCTGAATAATGTTTCTAATTCCTCGATTAAAAGCAGAATAACTTCAATAAAAAATTTCTTGATCTTTAATTACGAAATCGCATGTACAGAATGACACTTGTGAAGTAAAGTTTTAGCTTTTTTGAGAAAACCCAAATCGTTCTGCATCGTTTCTGAAAAGCCCTTATGTGCTGATTTGGTGGTTGTAAGTCCAAATAGAATCAAATCCATTCAAAACATCAGTTGAGTTGACATGACTGAAATTAAAAGCCACATTTTCCAAGCATGCTTAGAATTCAAGCCAGCAGGCACAACCAAAGATTCTAAGAAATTTACTGAAGTATGTCACACTTCTGCATACAAATGCCTCTAAAAATAAGTGTCTCAGACGCTCTGTACTTCTGACCAAAAAATGGATGAGATAAATAAACATATGCCAAGGCTACCAATGGAAGGTGATAAATATGAAAATATGGAACAAGATAAATAAGGCAATAAATACATACTTATGGAAGGAACTTTTTATAAGTAAAAACCGTCCTAATATGTTGGCCTCTCTAACCTGAATCAAGAAATTTATATGCTGGACAATGACAGATGTTGACCAATTTTTAGGAGAGATATTTCAAGCTATTTACGGAAAATGTAATTATGGAATGAGATAAATAATGCAATAAATATGTATGTGGAAGAAATTTTGTACAACTACAAGAAGTCCTTATATGTTGGCCCTGGCTAATTGTCTTCTATGTAGGCCAATTTTGAGGCAAGGAGATGTTTCAAGTGTTTGTGGCCTCTCCAACTCAATTGATATATTAAATTGTGTTTAGAATTCTAATTGTCTTAATATTGTTTTCAAAATCCTACTTCTAATACCTGATTGGATAAGTTATTGGCTTCATAGTCGTAATTGATCTATAACTTGGCATATGTAATCAGTAAATATATACCGTTATAAATGGTCTTAATTTATAGAAGGGAAAATTGCATTCAACCCCTCTGAATTAAGGTAAAATTCCACTTAAACCCCATAAATTATGAAAATTGGCACTTAATCCTTATCCTTACATCATCTTCATCATCATCATACGCCTTATCCCAGCTATCTGGGGTCGGCGGCATGGATTATATACCGCATTTGACTCCTATCAGAATCAAAATGGTACAAAATCCATATAAAGAAACATAGTGGCAAGTTTTTACGCCGGATGCCCTTCCTGACGCAACCCTCCAAAGAGGGGACATATCCTTATCCTTACAACTTATAATTTATGAAAAGAGACAATTTTACTCAACTCTTTCCTGAACAAACCCCACCATCTTCCCTCCACCATGCCCCCTCTTTTCATGGTGGCATCTTACCCAACCACGGCACTAACTTGGCTATGCTGCCTCAGTGCCAATTGGAGAAAAAGACCAGCTGTTTTCCATTGTTGCCATGTGTCGCAGGGATGCCAGGGTAAAATAGTCTTAGAATTGAAGAGAGTAAGCTTAATAGGGGTTATGTGCTTATTTTCGTAAGTCATAGGGGGTAAGTGCAGTTCACCCTTTGTAGAATTTTGAAAAATAAGATCCTAAAGCTCCCCTTTTAGTTCATACGTTAGTTAAATTTTGCTAGAACATTCATGAATTGCATCGGAAATCCCTCATATTTATAGTTCCAATTTATTATGTTTATGTTTGCATTAAAAAATGCATTTTTTCACAATCAACCACCCCCTAAAAAAATTTAGTATGCATATTATTTTATGCAAATGCACTTTTACTAGTTTTCTCTAAAAGCAACTAGAGAATAAATAAGATAAGGAGCAAATAGCATGTCTTTTTGGATAAGGAGAATAATAGCATGTTGCAGCATATATTCCCGCACACTACCACTATAAAATAATATGCAAAAAGAAATTAACTGTTCTACAGTAAATTGCAATTAACAAACTTCAATTAAACAGGTGGACTCCACAACGACAATAATAGGATACTTAATGAGAAAGAGGCCTAAGATCTGACGGCTGTGAGTCAAGGTGCAAAGGACCTAGCCTGGTCATAGCGCAGATTAAGTGCCCACAGCAATAAGTAAATGAGGAGCTAAAGAGAACAAAAAACCTTTTCAGTCCGACAATTAGGCTCACAACTATGATTAATAAAGCGACCCAAGTTTCCTTTTGCACATGCATCTATCACCTGAAACAAGATAGGCCAAAGGTAGTTAATTCGTCTTAAATAAAATCAACCAAATATGATTGCAAACATGTTGACCATCAAATAGCAACAAGCATCTTCAACAAATAGTCATCCATGTGAGAAACATTACATGCAACTTTGCGTGTTACATCAATTTCCACTAAACAATATTCCTATAATAGACACAAAAAACCCAATCTCGTGCATGCTAAGTGCTTAAAACACCCACAGAAAACTATCTTATGAGTTGTAATCCATCATTCTAGCATCAAAGACACAACAATCTTTCAACTAAGCAAGACCACCAAAGGTAAAACATGATTTCTACTCTGCAAGGAGAGCGTTGAAGTATAACAAATGGCAACAATTTCTTTCCAAAAGTTCTATACGAACTTGTTATAGGACTTTTAATACTTTAAAAGAACACAAAAGTCAAACAGAATATTTTTTCGAATTCAGTATATGTTCATAAAAGGAAAATCAATACCAATCCGCCAAAACAATAGACCAAAATGAAAAGAAGAAAGTTGAAGATAGCAATGTTAATGGCCTAACAAGACCACCATAATGCAGCCAAATATAGGTTCCTTTTCAAAAAAAAAAGACCAAATTTACTGATTACATTTTGTTTTTACATAAAAAATCAGATCATTACCATCCACTTGCAAGAACAAATTATATAACACTGGAAAGATAAACATTGTCATTTATAAACCACAATATAAATGTCGAACCTCGCTGCCATTCAATGTCATGAAGTAGAAATGCTTCTGCCCTCTGAAAGCATAGTCCCTTTGTCGTGCTTCATAAGTATGCAAATCAAGAACCTAAAAGGACAGAAATAGAAATTCAATTCTGCACACTATTTTGCAAAAGCAAAAATAGGTAGAATCTAGATAACGTTAAAGCTAAAATATCTATCCACAATCCAAAATCCAATACTCCGTCCTGTTTTATATGATCCATCTGGTCCATTTAAGTAAATTTTGAACCTCTTCTTACCCCCATTTGCAGGAGTTTCTACTATCCTGTAAAAGTCAACATTTTTTCAGATGGAGCATCTAAAACAGAACGGAGGGAGTAGTTGTTATTATAGAACATCTGACCATCACTCATCAAGAATATTACCAATACTTTCCTTTTAATAAAGTGAACCCCATAAAACATCACTCTTTTTCCGAATCTACTGGCTTCTCCCATTTACAGTAGTCTTTCCAATCTGTCACTAGATGCATTCAAGAGATTAACTACAAACATCTTTCGATGTACATATCAGTCATGCATGGTATGGAAGGGTTTGCATGTATATACACCGTAGAGTAGAACACAAAGGAGTGTTTGTCATTCTACCACATGACGCTATTTAAGGAAACAGAAACGCATGATCAAATGGCATTTGGTTTTCAATCAAATGGGGCCTAATTATGGCCCTCAATCCAGAAAAATTCTACATTTAAGGTGAATATCAAAGAAACGGTAACTTTCAACACAAAGTTTCAATCCAAAATGGCAGCAACAATAGGATTGTAACTTCCTATTATTACTCTCCATCTTACCATGCTAAGTATCTATCTAAAAGCAGATGTTCCAATTATTGAACTAGCCTGGCCTTCGCAATGCGAAAAAACATGATAAGATAACTGTATGCTTCAAAACCAAAAAGCTGAAGGAACACAATTGAACAAAGAAAACCAAAGCACCAGAGAAATACTTAGCAATATTCATGAAATACTATGAATTTGCAGGATTCATAAACCGGTTACAATATATCACAGAACACTTCAATTCAGGACACTACCTAAAAACCAAAAACTGCAAGATAAATGGCCACATAGCCAACAGATATATGATCTCTTACTTCTAGGTACAAATTAAGAAAATATAGAAATGAACTAATTATTTTACCTCTCCAACATACTCAATAAGAAATTGTCCTTTGGAAACGTTTTCCTGCAGCTGCAAGCCATATCCCTTCTTTCCACAGCGAAACCACTTAAATCTAGCATAATTATGCTTCTGGAACTGAAATATACATTCAGCAGCACACTGTTACTTTTAATGCCCAACAAAGATGAAGACAGACAACCATTAAGAGAGAGAGAACCTGTTGATTTGAACAAAGATCACCGCAAGGGCACGTTCCTTGAACGCATTCTATATTAAGCATGCGATTCAAGCATTCCTCTCCACAGCCTAAACTGCCATCTGAAGGTGGCTTGCAGTGGCAAACCATTACCTGATGTAAATGAATGAAAAACGGAGAGATTCAGATTAAACCTGCCATTGTATACCTACATGCCTGCAACATATTAATAAAAGAATTCTTAACCTCATCAATCGTCTGTGTTCTTCTATTGCGATGCAAAAATATATTGTGCTCAATAGGAGTCCAAGAAGCCAGCTGTTTAGCTGACAGAAAAACATACAAAAGGAAACATTTATATAAAAAGTTGAACACTGAAATTGGTTAATGGAAGAAACAATATATATACCAGTTAATTCGCTTGGCCCAACCCTTTTCGATAATGGCTCCATCCTAGACAAACCTTCATCACCCGAGGCATCTGATATTTGCAATTCAGCATTTATCTCAGCATTTGACTTCTCTTGAGGCATTGAGCAGTCAGCAAATCTTTTATCTGCATTGTCTTTACATATCCTACATAAAAAAATGAAATAATTAGCAGGATGTCATAATTCTTTTCGGAAAGTGCAGACAAGAATCAAACGTCAATAGGGCTGCTCCTCGGCCGGACAGACCTCGGACAAGGGTTGTCCGTGTCAGTTAAGGCTTGTCCGCAACCATTTTGGTCGTGTCCGTATATGATTGTCCAGTGGACACGGACACAAATACGGACAAAAGCCACAAACTCAAACCACTTTCCAAAAGTGTAAATCCAAGGCAGTGTTTTCATGTCATGTGCATCTCACGTGAACAAATGAGGGTAACAAATACAGAAAAGACAAAAAACTGCCCATTACTCTCATTTCCACAGAATGAAACGTTCTGTGAAAAGAAGAAAAAGTACACAGGTCCTTTTATTGTCTATCAATGCATTACTAGATTGACTAAATTGACCTTCCTTTGCTTTGAAATTACAAAGAAACACTTTTATTCACTACATGGTCTCTACAGAGGTAAGGTTAGAGGCAGTCATTGTGCAAAAGTACCGGACCTCGGACGGACGGCTGTCTGGGAACCTGTATCCGTGTCCATGTCTGTCTCTCGTGGACAGATTTAAACGGCATGGACACAGCCAGACACTTCGGACACGGCCAGACAATTGACACGACCGTTTGAGACCAGCCCTAAACGTCAACATCTCAACATTTTTCTAAACATCTATTGGATGCATCAAAGATAATCCTTAGTTGCTGGATAGGTGCCATGTCCAAGGTATCTATCATATCAAGCTAAATTGTCTGTCTCTTCAACTCTCAAGTCGTTAAAATAATCTTCCACGTCTAAACATGTCAAGCTCAGAAATACCATATGTGACTGTTTCAAAGACACATGCAGCAAACCTAAGATTGCCTAATTGGTACTAATCTGAACAGTGGGCAACAGAATACATATACTCCAAAAATTCCACGTGAAGCATAAAAATGATAATATCTCATCACTTACACCTCACCATATCAAGTTGCATGCTTCAACGATAATAATACTGCTACACATCAATCAAGGACAAATTTTCAGGTACATACCGAAATTTTGCACTAGCCCTCAGTCCCAATGAAAGAATAATCTGAAAGAGGGTCAATCCCAATGCAGAGGGTGGGAGATGAGCCATTTCATTGAAGCCAAACTATATTTATATGCTCAAAATGGGCATGAAGTACATCCCTCCAATTGTACTCCAAGCGACTATTGTTTTCCTTAGATATTGTAAACCCATAAGACCATTCCAGAAGACTAATTCGACATGGGCCGAAATTTCAAATTTTAGGAATGCAGGATAATTTAAGTGCCAAAAAAGTTATCCAAAAAGGGTGACCATGCAAAACTCAGATAAAAGTATTAAAAAACCTAATGTCCATCAAGATCGTATCCGAATTATCAAGGATCGGAATGCAAGTTCTGTTGCCTAATCATTTTTGCTTATCACCAACTAAAGGAACTAATATCTTCCCATCATGTGATTTCCAATGTGAGTCTTTTACAACACTATTTCGGATACCCAAGGACTCTATCGTATGGATATGGAAAATATACGATTTTCAATCCTAGCAGAGAAGGGAGGGAAACGGATACTCAATTTTAAGTGAGTAAACAGAATTCCATACTCGATCTCCCTCCAAGCCATACATACGACTTTCATCGAATACGATTTTCCACAAAATTCTATATGTATCTATGAGATCGACAAACAAATGTATCCAAGCTGGGAATGGAAAACATCTATTCACCAGCTTAAGGGGGAGTGTGGGAATTAGGAAGTAGTATTAGCTGTATAATTCTAGAATCAAGGGATCTGTTATAAGATCCCTCCTCAATGACTCATTCTCAGTTTCTCAACATCCAGTCTCATATGCCTTTCCTGCAATCACTATCGTCTTGCAATATCTTCATTCACTTTGTAAAAGAGATGCCAACCAAAAAATAGTAGCTGCCCTCATTTCAACGGTCCAGCTTTAACTTTGGCACCTTTATTGTATTTAACAACACTCCTTGTTTGTGTTAGTGACTAAGCTGTACAAACCAGGCACATCTAGGAAACCATGTTAGAGCCAGGATTTCATGTAATTAAATGAGTGGTTTGCAATGCTCATACCAATCCCAACGTCTAAGTATATTGCCCTAAGGCTTCCCTATAACATGGCATGAAATATCCTGTGGATTTCGCAACTTGGGTTGCACATAATATATATGTTAGAAACCAAGTTGCCTCAAGAGCTTTAGTTGTTAAAAAACAACCAAATTGGCTACCTTAAGTCCCAGACCACCAAACACACAGGTTATCCAACAACTAGAGCAGCCTCTACCAAGTTATATTTGAAGGAAATAAGGTTTAACAGATGGTAGAAACTATGTGTTATGAATGATGAAGAAGAAGATTACAAAAGAAGAGTAAGAGCAGCCTCTACCAGGCTTGGGGCAGCCATTTACAAGAAAAGAATCATTTGGCCTCACTTAGGTGAGGAGCAGACCAATCCGAATACAAAATTACATATAAAAAGCCAATACCGAGTTAATAGAAAACACAATACCAAGGACAAACAGATACGAGCAGTACAATTCTAACAATTCCATGTGCACATACCAAGATTTCTTTCTATTTTTTTATAGGTAAGATTCACGCAGGTATGCCAATGGGATTCCAACCTGGGACCCTCCCAAAACTGGAGAAATCCAACAAACCTAAGGTTGGATTCGTCAACATACCAAGATTTTAAAGAGCAGAACATCAAATCTGATATAAATCCTCCAGCATTACATCAAGGGCTATTTGGGCCCGGAGACTGTTTGTTTAATCACTTATTTTCAGATTCAAGGCAGCTTAAGAGTTGGCTTGAATAACTTGAATCAGGCTTCAGATTTGACTTCGGACAGAATTCAGGCTTTGGCTGAATTTTGCTTGAATCTGCAAATCTCCTCAAGCTAGATTGATGAACAGGGAGGATCCATGAAGCTCCTTGAATTCGCTAAACAAATAGTCCCTCTATCTAAAATCCCATTTAATTATTCCACAACTCATTTTCAAAAGCATTAATTAAGTAGAACAATTTTTCAAATTTTAACAAAAACTCTGCCTCTTAAAAATGCAATCCCCAACAACCAAGAACTGCCAGCTGCAACCTCATTAAAACTCAAGCAGTTACTTTTGCAAGCCCACAATAGTCCCTGATGGCAGAATGAAGGGACAAAACTGTTGGCTGCACTGGTATATAGATATCACGGCATGGTAATACCTTATTTGGCCCACCATTCAAATGATGGCAACAACCAGAGAGCTAACTACAAAGCTACTCAGAAGCTGAGAGTTAAAAATTTAATTTCGAGTATAAGATGTTACCATTTACAGTTTGTTTCTTCTATCTTCTCTGCTAGTTCAACTGATATACACCGCCATTTAAAGCAATCGTCACAGCGAACCCACGCGACCCGAGGCAATGGCTCTAAGTCCGGGTGATTACAGGCCACCTGAATCTCAGAGGTAAAAGAGCCTTCTATAGCAACATTACTGTCATTTCCAACAGCATGAATTTCTACAAAATAACTAAAAGATTAGTTCATCTATTCATTATAAACCATTCATTAATAATGACAAAAAAGTTTAGTTCAGAGAAGATGTGTAACTGTTTAAGTTGGCTACTTCACTTGAAAGAGAATCACTATTAACTTTTCTTTTGCTAACTGACTTGTTCATTGTGGTACCCTTCCTCTGCCTGCATGACTTTCCTTTAGGTGACTCAACTGAATCACTTTTCTTCCTTCTTTGTTTGTTATCAACATTTCTGGATTTTCTACGAAGTGTAGACTCTGTGATTTCTGTTGCTACATGAGCATATTTACTCGCTTTATGCCCAGATTCTGCTTTTGAAGAATCAAACCCTATTCCAGGTTGAGCTCTTTCTGATAAAGGTGGGTCTAGCTGAAGTAATTCACTTGTTGACAAATTGTTACTAGAAAGATCAACTGCTCCTTCAGCCCTTTTCTGAGGCCTACGCCTTGAATATCTCTTCTCCTTCTTTGTAGACTCTGTGTTAGAAAATTGATCTGGATCAGTCATCTGGCTTGGACTGTCATTAGCATTGATGACTATAGACCCACGTTCAATGCACTTTTGCTGCATTTTAAGGGACACGGTAGCTTCAGGAGCTGCAGTCTCATGTGATGAAGATAACATGCCACCTTCTAACAGCATACAGACAGAAGCATTTTGATACTTTTCTCCGCCATACATGCAGATAGAACTTAAAAGACATAGATTCATGCTCATCGAACCCAGTGACGAAGGTTTCCCAGAATCTTCATCTCTACCAAGTGACTTCCTCAAAGTGGACATATCAACATTCTCTTCAGTTGCTCCAAGATCTGTATGAAGCATAAGTGAATCAGGAGATGCCCCTGAATCCATATTCCTAGCAAAAGTTGCTTCCCCTGAGCTTTCAGACACTATGTGAGATGCAATGCCTAGAGAATTATCTTGTCCATTTTCCACCTGGGTCACAGTACTTTCAAGGTCTTTATCCCGTAGGAAGTCCACCATTTGCACTTGGTCGTCCATCTTACCAGAATCTAATTCCAGCTCGCGTTCAACTGCAACCCCTGAAAAGATTCCTGCGTTTACCTTTGCATCCAATTTTTGTAGGCAATCATTGATGATAAGCTGAAACAAAGCTGAAGAATCTACTCCAGAAACCTTTGAATAGCTAATGCCAGTTTTGCTCTGCTTTTTGTCATTGGATCGATGCCTGCTACCTCTACTTTGAATCTTCTTTTGCCGTCTCTGTCTCCCTGATCTGCTCTTCGAATTTTGTAGACTACTCTTGAGCTGACCATCATCACATTTCAGCAACCTCTTATTTTCTACAAACACTTCTGTGATTCTTACCAGTGTACCCCAAACAGAAGAACGGCCACGTCTGCACAAAGGGCTTCTTTTTCTTCTTAATTTACTAACTGAGACAGCAATGGCTTCCAATATCTTGCTACACTGCCTCGCAGCATTCCTCATTCTAGTTATCCGTGGTGAACTTCCACCAGGGACACTTCTGCTAGAGATGAGATTCACACCACTGCAAAAATATTCTTCAGCAGCAGATGAAGAAGCAACTTCTGCCACATCGGATGAAAAACAAGGCTGCTCCATAAAGGTTTCAGTAGATGCATCCTTCTGTTCAGGCTCCCTGACACAATTTTTGACAAGAGGCACTCCTAGAAAGCTGCACAAGTGGTCCTTTCCATTAATCCCAAAATTGGAGGAGCTGCAAGTGTTGTCTAAGAACTTCAATTGTCTGGATGCATAAGGAATTGGATCCAGAACACCAAACATGGAAGATACCTCCGATGGGGCAGCAGAATATTCAGACACATCACAAGAAGCAAAATCAATTGGAGTGAAGGAATTTCCTTCCATATTCAATGCTTTAAGTTGAACTTCACTAACAGAGGATATAATAGTTGTAATCCCATGCTCATCATTCTGCACATCTGAAAAACTCTGCGAGTCTGACGCAACACCAGGAGAGTGGATAGCGCCATTCCCTGTGATTAATGTCTCTGTGTCATTTGCAACAGTCTCAAATGCTACACCAGTATCTTTACATACTAATGCTATAAACTGTTTTTTAAAACTAGATTCAACACCCACCATACAATCAACTACTGGGGATGTTTTAGATACAGGTACCGATTCTTCTTGAGGGTCAGAAGAAGCAACCTCGGTAAACCTACAATCTTCTGCAATAAATTCTCCTATGTTCCCACTAAAAGTAGCACTTGTCGAACAAAAAACTTGACCATTATCTATAGTTAATATTTTACTGTTGATTTTATCCGAATCCAACCATTCTCCAGAAGAAACCTTCTCCACATCCGGTAAATAATTATACAGAGAAGCGGATGTCTGCAAGTATGAAGACCCTTGTAAGGCAGTTGCAACCATACAAGACGTAGCGTCCGACGATGTACATAGATCCACCTCGACATCCAACACAGATGAATCTTCTTTTTTAACAGCAACTTCTTCCTCCTCGCTTGGAGGCATGCCTTCATCTCTTGGAAAAGTTTCATGAACAGCTTTGACCTGCAGTCCGTCTATAATTAATTTACTGAACACTACTTCTTCTACTGCTAAAATTTCTCCACTTGCTTCCTTCCATTCCTCGGCCCCATTGCCCAGCAAGGATAACCCAGCTAATACTCCAGGTTCTCCAAAACTGTCCTCCTCGACATTGTTCCCGTCAATCAGCGGCTCTTCAACAATTTCTAATTGCTCAGAAAACTGGCAACTTTGGTCACAGTTTGGCGATGCAGACTGCTTCAAGGCAGTGACTGCAGAATCCACAACATTGTCACCTGGCTTAGACAAAGCGAGACGCTTCGCTGCTTCTTCGGCCCCACCAAGCACCGCAATGCACGTCCGACCACACTCGTCTCCCACTGTATCAACCATTTTCGAGGCTCCCCCTTGCTCTTCCTCAACAAACTCATTCTGCTGCCCTAAATTACCAGCTATAGTGTGTTCAACAGGACGACAAGGTTGGTTCTCGCCACTCGGCAAACAACATTCATGTGCAGGATTCAGAACCACGTCACCCGGGACAGAAGCCTTACCGTTTTCAGCAATGCAGGACAAATTGAACGCGCCGCTGACGACCATTTCGCATCTCTCCTCCGGCAGGTCGTAATCAACGCCTCCTTCGCCGCCGCCGTTGCTGCCACCGCCGAACAAAGACTCGCACTCACCCACCACCGTGTCCGACGCCTCCGGCGGGTGAAGATAATCCTGGCCGGCGGCTCCGCCCACCTGCGTATCGGCGGGCTTGTCGAAGAATGCCATGACGCGGCCGTCTTCGACCTCCACGCCGGAACTCATCGCCGGAAACCTAAACCAATCATTCCTCTAAGAGAAATACGAAAAGAGAGGAAAAAACTGAAAACAGAGAACAGGAACAGGATCAGAAGACCGGATGTCAAAACGACAGGAAAAGGAAGTATTTATTCAAATAAGCTGCAGAAGTGAAACCCTAGGGTTAGGTAGGAGGGGGGAGGGTACCTGGTGAGACTCAGCTGAGACGCCGACAATGAAAGGGGGGAGGAGGACGAAGATGGAAGAAGTTGGAGACGACGGGGACGGAGACGGGAAAGGGGGTGATCCTGGTTTTCGGAGAAAATACCCTTTTTTTTCTTTATTTTATCAAAAAAAAATCCGAGTTGGACACGACGCGCAAATCTTGCACTCGCTTCCAAGCAACCTTTTTTCAAAAAGAAAAATCAAATTACCTCCTGCAGTTTGTATAAGCCCGACTAATCATGACCCGTTGAATCCTAATCTAAAGGCTACGAAGATCCACCAATATTTTAATATCCACCGTCGGATTAAAATATGACGGTTTAAGATGACTTGTAAGCTGTATGAGACAAGTCTTATGTAAATCGGACTCTTTTTAAATTCGAGTTTTCAGTATTATTATTACGTTTATTTGCAGTGTGAAATTGAGAAATGACACATGTAAGAATGACACGTGACATAAAAAATAACAACCATAAATTAGGGAAAGGGTTTGTACGGCGACGAAGTGTTAAATTGGGTTAGGCCCGCACATAAAAGACTGAGGGTGCGTTTGGGAGGCAGATTTTAGGTAGAAAAAGCCGCTTTTTAGGTAGAAAAAGCGGCTTTTGGAGAAAATCCCGTATGGAAGGCAGTTTTTTGAAAAAAGCGATTTTCAGCCGACAAAATCGGCTTTTACTTGGAAACTGGTGCTAAAGCCGCTTTTTATAAAATCTCCTCCTGAGGAGATTTTTTTAAAAAGCGGCTTTTGTGCCTCATAATTATCGCCCAGGAGGTGAAAATGACCGTATTTACCCTCTCAAATACTGAAATTACTTCGCTTGTCCTTCCTCTAGTTTTCGACTTTCCCTTCATTTCGGGTTTTTCCCCCGAACGTGAAGAACCCCTCTGTCGTCGTCGTCTCCGACCAGACAGCCGCCGGGATCGCTTCCGTGTAGCTTCAAGTCCATACCTCTTCCAATGCCATCTCCGATCGGACACCCGCCTTGATTTCTACCGTCTACCACCGTCAGCTCTAAGTCGACTCCTCTGCCGCCATCCATCGTCTCCGATCAGACAGCCGCTCTCGACTTCGATCAGACAACCAAAAAGCAACTTGGATTTGGCGTCCTCTCCGCCCCCTTTATCCCCCTCCTCCTCCATTCTCACTTCTCCCATGATCGTTTTTGTCTCGCTCCTCTGAGTAGCTGGCGACGAAGCTTTGGCTGGTGATGGGCTCGAGTCCTGTGATCGTCTTCGGGGGGAGCGGTGCTGGTGCTGTGATATGAGCCTGAAATGCTGGTGCAGGTGGAGGTGGTTCACGTTCTCTCCTTACGACCGTTCCCCTCTCCTCCCTCGGTTGCCAGGTTGATAGCGAAGGATCTTGGTCGATCGACATCTTCTATGGCCATTCTCCCTTTGCCGCCAGCCCAATCGAATTGGTCAGTCAGTCAGTCCCATATTCGCAACTCATCATTGGACTTCTGCTTATCACCTTTTTCTCTGAAATTCATTGGATTACTTCATTGCATGCTAAAAAAAGTTCTTTTTTTTTGGTGTGTGGAAACAGAAGAATGTGGGGGTTGATTAGAGTGCGGCGTGGCAAACATAATAATTGAGAAGCATCTTTGCATTGGTTGTGATTTATCTGTTTATATGGTTCTAGAATTGTAATAATGTGTGCAAACATAATATGCGCCTATTACTAATGGCTGCTTTGGTCAATGCAGCCTCTGTTTCCAGGAGAAAGTGGGGTTGATTAGCTTGTGGAAATTATCAAGGTATTGTGCAACTTTATTGGATTTGATATCATTGTGCTTGTGATTAACTGATACAGTCGGAGTTAATTTGTTTAACTATACATTCTCATAAGTGAAAACATATAAAAAGTCATAAAATCTGAAATCATGGATAGCTACAGTCGGAGTCAACTCTATGTTTGTAACCCCATTACAAAGATTTGGAAGAGACTGGAGGATCCGCCAGGACTAAAGTTCTCTGATTATAGTGCACTTGCAATGTCTGTAGATCGTAAATCTCGTGAATACAGTGTTGTTGTTGCTAAATCAAAACAAGTCCGTAATGATTTCTTTGCAATGGGATGCTTGGCAGTGTTGATGTGGCAGGCTGATGAATTTGAATGATGAACTTGTGATGGTTGGCGGATATTGGGAAGCCAGACCGGCCGGACATAATAAAAGGAATCGGCATATGGAAGTTTTAAAATGAGTGGCAAGATATTGCGAGAATGCTTCACAAAGTGTGAATATTTGCAATATCTACAAATAGTGTAATGCATCCAACACACATTCGTCATTTTGTTGATGGATGGAATTTGCTTCCTGTATTATATGAATACGAAATTGGGCCATCCAAAAAGAACCGTTTCGATGATCTCAAACCGATTCTCCTGCATTTCAGTCTGTGAAAAGTTTATGAGTGTATCATTAGCCTCGTTACTCACTTTGAAAAACTTTTGTATCGTTTTGTGGGCTATTTATTTCCTCTTTCTGTTGGGCACCTACCTGTCTCTTTTGGAGATGAATTTGTCTTTGGTCATAGTCGGGTTTCTGCTTCTTTTCAAGTTAACAAAGAATAACTAACTAAATTATGTGTTTGTTTGGGTGGCATTCAAAGAGGGTTAGTCCTGACCTCTCTGTCTTTTGTCCTGGCCTCTCGGTTTTTATTGAGATGGTATAGATATATGAAAAGGGTCTTTGTCACATGTTTAACTTTCTGGCTTTCTTCAGCTGGCAAAGAAGCTCCATCCTGATACAAATAAGGATGACCCGGAGGCTGAAGGAAGTTTCAAGAAGTGCAACGTGCATATGAGGTAGTTTGAATCTCAGCATTGTGCTATATTATCATGCAGTTTAGTAGTCGTTTTCAATAGCTATATTTAACATTCAATTTTATTGGCAATGCCCTATTATCTAATATGCAGCCCGATGACCCTTTGGTAGATGAGGAAGACAGATGAGGAAGACGAGGAGATGACAACAATGACGATAATGTTTAGGGTGATATTGTATCAGCCATTATGGAGTTAACGACCTAGTTCAAGTGTTTTACATGAACTTCGTTTTGCTTGCCGTTTTTTTTTTATATTTTTTATATTTTTTTTCTCATAAGTTCGAAGACTTCTTTATTTCACTATTTTGTATTCTAAACGATAAGACCCAGTAGGGATTTACTACTTGTTATGAGATAGTTTGATGGATATGTGCTTATAAATTATCCTACACAACTGTTGTTCATCCAAGTCCGTTCTATCCAATGTGAGTTTTCATTTGTTAATAGGATGAGCTTATTTTTATGACCAATTGAGGTTAAGATTCAATCCTTCTTTATCTCATTAAGGGTAAAAGCGTCATAAGAGCTCTTTATTTTTTCCCTAAAATCTGCCCTATCCAAACAAGCTTTAGGGGTGTGGATTTTGACAAAAGCGCTTTCGGAGTGGGCGTTACCATACGGTTATGATTTAGCTTTTTGTTAACAAAAACGATTTTATTAAAAAGCCGCTTTTTAAAAAAGCAAAAGCGGTTGCAAACGGTACCTGAGTCGGCTCTTGATTGGGCCTAATGTCTAAATGGGCCAAGGTAGTTGTTTAGATTGTGGAGGGACCACCTGAAGCCTTTGCATTGATTTTCTTTTTCATCTAATCACCGTTGATCAGTCGCGCACTTTTCTGGCCCCAGCAATCAACTGTGTGTTTGAATTATGAAGTCTGGTTTGCATGAGACAAGTCTAGTAGAGAGTTTAAATAAGATCGCTCTCTTTTGGCTTATATGAGGCCAATTCAAGTCATAGTAGTTGAATCTTGATCTAATGGCTACAGTGGGGTCATTGACGGTTTTGATATACACAACCACCTAAAAGATTAGTCTCAAGGCACCTTATATGAGAACGATCTCATATAAACTGGTCTCTCTCTCTCTATATATATATATGAGTCTAAGTTTACATGAGACAGGTCTAGTGCAACTTAAATGAGTACAAGCCATCTCGAGCCATCGAATATCAATCCGACGGCAAGTGTCAAATCTCGAGTCATCAAAATATCTCCATCTCCCTCTTTTAGTATCGTTTACATCCATCGCCTATATCTCCTAGTTATCCCACTCATCCACCTTAACATTCTCATTTTGGCTACATTCAACTTATTTATATGACTTTTCTTTGGTGCCCAGCACTCCGCTACGTAGAGTATTGCAGGCCTAATGGTTGTCTTATAGAACTTGTCTTTAAGCCTTTTAGTAACACGCCTATTGATCGTTTAAAATTAAACCATTGCAAGTGCACCAGGCAATTGTATTACAGTGTAGTATAGAAAGGGGTTGTCGAACCTTAGGGACGGTTAATACTTTACCAAACTCAAGAGAAAAGTTGCAGTTTTTAGTTACTCTAAGGAAAGCAAATGAACTTTAACTAAACTAAGTGAGATTTATCAATGGAGAGAATTATCAAGGCAATAATCTACCACTAGACATGCAATTACTACTCTTGATTATTATAAAACGCAGATTGACATGATATGGTTATTCGTGTTCTTGATCGAACACACTAATTACCTAATGAATTCACTAACGTTCTTGATCGGACACGAAAGTTCATCCACTATTTTGTAATCAATCTTATCTTTGATCGGCATAGAATCACAATAAACCTGTTATAATGTAATTAATCCTATCCTTGGTCGGGCATAGAATCACACAATATCTAATTCCATTCATAATCAATCAAGTCTATGATCAAGCACTCAAAAGAATACTCATAAAATCGTATTAAGCATGAATCATAATCAACTTTATAAAATTAAACTAACAAGAGTAGTAATACACATCTAGTGCTTCATCAAGCCTTGAATAAAAGTTAGTTACACATAGAAAGAAAGAAAAGAGAAGTCTGTTTATGTAGATCAATAGTCATGAATCCTTCTTCTTGCTTCTTTGCTCCAAAATACTCTTCTTTTGCTCCTCTCTAGCCTCTAATATAGCTCAAAGGTGATCTCCAAGAGTGCCCAAAACATTCTCTCTTAAAGCCTATTTATATGTTTGAAGAGAAACCACGAAGTCCCCTTCCAAATCCAAGTCGAAATAGGTCTTATTTCAGTTTTCCGCATACGGCGATCGATCGCTCCGTCTTATTGCCAATCGATCGTTCTACCGATTAATCACAATTCCTTCGTTATTTTCCTCCGATTGATCGTTCTGCCGATCGATGCCGTATGACTCCGATCGATTGTTGTTACTATCTTGCATAATTTAAAAACTCCAGCAGATACGATCGATCATTTTATGTGCCGATCGATCGTTTCCTTCAGTAAAACTGTTTTGCGGCTCAGGCGATCGATCGCATTGAATGGGCCGATCGATCGTAGTTACTGTTCACAATCTTCAAATGACTATAACTTTCTGCTCCAAACTCTGAATTGTGCGTGGTTTAGTGGCGTTGGAAAGCTGACTTCCTAAAATTTAATATGAAGCTTGAATCAGTCTAATCAGATATTTGTACACAAAGTTATGATAATTTAACTATTAAAGTTAATTTTTACCTCATTTCTGTGTATTACTCTTGTTTTCTACAAAAACCAAAAAATATATTAAAGTAGTAGTAATTAATTAAACACTAGCATAAATATAAGTTTAGGAGATAATAATATGCATAATTCATGTGTAGATCACCTATCTCACACACTCCCAAGGCTGCCCTCCACTTTACCCATCCCGCATTAATCCTATACACCACAGCACTATCAATATCCTCTTTTCTTATGGATAATGGATTATAAGTAATGGAATTGATCACACTTTTGGTACTTCTTGCCAATCTAGTTCAACTAAGGCTCTACCTATAGTTTTTTACTAAATAATATTTTAAAAAATAATTACCGATTAGGAAAGAAGGGAAAATATTTCCCTATCCGGTTATATGACAAGCCATGCAGGTGCCAACGTGGCGCTGGCCCTTCGTTTTTTTTTTACCCTGACCCGAAATGCATCATTTGAACTGACACCTCTCTCTTGTAAAAAAGAAAGGTGTCATTTCAAGTGACGCCTTTCCTTTTGTTTATAAATTCTGAAAAGGTGTCAAATAAAATGACATTTTTCTTTGTCTTAGCATATTTCCTCCAATGGCAAGCCTTTCCTCTTCTAGAGGGAAACCGATGCCTTCCAACCGGCGCCTTATACTTTATTTGGAAGGGCATTCATTTTCTTTTATATCCCTTCCCCTCCTCGGACTCGGCCGAAGACCGATGCCCTAGCTCCCCCGCACCCGCACCTGCACCCACACCCACCCTCTCTCTCTCTCCAGCCAGCGTCTCGTCCCCCCACGTCCCGCCGTCGCTCTTCTTCGGCCAGCCCCTCCTCCCCCCGTGAACCCTGCCCTCCCTCTTCTCTAGCCAGCCTCTCCACCGACACGTGACTATGTGTCTGATATTATGCCGCCCATGACTGTATGTAATAAACTCTCAATATCTCAATCATAAGTTGAAATGCATACATTTTAGTAAATAGTTTATCGTTTTGATTTAGCTCTAGCATTTATCAAATATGATATTATTTACTGTTGATTAGTGTATTTTGTCATATTTAAATAGAAATGATTTCGTTTGTGCTAAGGCACAGTGGAAAAATTGCAACCGATAGAGGTGAATACGAAGGTGGTGAATCGTGGGATTATTTATTAGTAAGTCAAGCACTTGTGAGGAATTAGAGATGGAAGTGGCAAATAAAATGGGATAGGACTAAAGAATTTGGAAAATTCGTATCAAGTGTAAGATGCCACTTTTTGGAACAACGACCACTATACTACCAATTGATGATGACAACTCTACGCAACAAATGTTTTATCTTGTGCTTCGTGTGTATACATTTGAGCTATTTTTAGAAAAAGAGGCCCGCATGCCTAGCATTGTAAATGATGGCAAAGACGAAAGTAGGAGTTCTCAGAGAAATATGTCAAGTGGAAAGTTGAAGAGAAGGTTTGTGAGTGATAATGAAGAAGATGATTTGTCCATCTTACTTACGTGCAAAAAAACCCCAACTTTCTCCTAGTTAGAGGCAAGTTTATTATAAAAAAATGTAGTTTAACTATTCAACTTAGGTTTTGTATGATTGTTTCTTCATGATGTTATTAGTTTTATTTTGACGTCTCATGCTCATGAAGCTATGAATCTTAGCATGGCACAAGGTAGTGAATGGTTTGGTACACAAACTTCATTTCATAACCCCTATACCTACACTGGTTCAAGTGGTTGGGAAGAGGGAAATATGAATGATGGGGAAGACGATGGGGTCAATGATGAAGAGATACATAAATCGGCGACTAATGATGATATTAAAGGCATACGAAGAGATGATAGTGTGCAAGAGATGATTGATAATGAGAGAAATGAATTGGTGGATATCGCTTGTGTACAAACATCCATGTCATCATCTAATTGTTGTCCAATCGAGGCAAAAATAGCTCATCGACGATTTAGTTCGATATTGGTATACATCTAATGCATATAGAAATATGTATGCCGCAAAATTCTTTCCCCCTCCAGATCGATGATTTTGGGATGAAGAGTCACCGATGTTTGTGGTGAAGCATCCAAGAGAAACATGAATACCCCGTCGTCCATGCACTAGGATAATATTGAATGCGATGGACAGTGCGGCTATGACGAAAGATGGCCGATCACAATACCATTGTAAAAATTGTAACCAAGTTGAACATAACTTAATTAATTTGCCAAAATCCACCTTCTGTTGATTGGTACTTCCATACATTGATCTTTTGTTGTAAATTAACTTGTTCTTTAATTCGCTTGAAGGTGTTATTAAATATTGGTTTCTTTGTAGATATTATGGATCCATGACCTATTGATCCCTTCGTCCTCACATAGCAGAGCTCGCATAGATTTGATGGCATATGGAACGAAGAGGCATGCGCACATCCATTAACTTTTTATTTTTGGATATTGCATATATTTAATTGATTGTATACTACTTTATTGTGTATTGGGATCTCGGGTGCATTGAATGAATGCGACATTGGGCAGTTGGTGATCGCTTTTTGTCGTACATAGAGATGGCAGGCTTTGGCCACTTCATACGTATATCATGATTGATAGGGTTCTCACGCAAATCGTCCACTTACATTTGGGGGAGATGACTATTGCTTTACAAGATGTAGCTATACTACTTGGGTTGCTCATTGATGGCGTGGCGGTGACTTGCACAACTTTTGGCATTGGCTGAAATGTGGCATATGATAACCTTCTTGAACATGTACCTCTACACCATGCATTAAAAGGCAGTCGGGTGAACCTTCAGTGGCCTCTCGGAGGATGCCACAAAGATAGCCATTGAGCAACATGCACGATCATATTTACTCCATATGCTTGGTTGCACCATATTTGTCGATAGCAACAGCAGCCATGTGCACCCCATGTATCTCATCTTGTTAGAGGATTTTCACTCCACGGGACAGTATGCATGGGGGCGTGCCACCTTTGCCTACCTATACAGAGAGAGAGTTGGGAAAAACTTGTCAACCCAACACATTAGAGATTTCCGGGCATGTCACCCTCATCCAGGTAAACCGTTAATAATATTTGGCTAATTATTTACCACAAGTATAATACATTTGATTCATGTTAGATGTTTGTGTCAAACAACTATGGTCATGGGAGAGATTAAATGTGGGACGTCCAAACGTTCAGAGCACTCCATTGGATGGTTTTTCTCCGTTAGGAGTTAGGTATATTTTATATATTTAAGTCATTTCATGTTCTTCTATAGGCATTTTTAATAATTTATTTTCTTTCATTTTTATGTTCTTAGGCGGAATGCTAAAAAGACCAAACCTGTTAATCCTCACGGTGTCCTCCGCCATTATAGATCCGAATTGGATTACCAATGATCCGGATAAGTGATTATATTATATTGCACATGTTACGAATATAAACAATGCAATGTTCATAAAAAGTAAAGTACTATCTTTATATATTGTGTAGGTTAAATGACAACCATATCATGATGAGGTTTTAGCACAGTTACCTCATGTGTGTACCGATGGCGCATATGTGTGGCTATCTAGAACGCCACTCATATGCTTTGACATTGTGGGGATGCATGTTCCAGATTGTGTCATGTTGCAGTTTGGATTAGAGCAGTTCCCCCTTCTATTGTGGAGTTCATTAAGCGATCTTCGCGTCGTGGTCGGGCAAGTTTTGATTGCAGGTCACATCATGCGGTATATATTATTAGATGGGACGAGCGGAGGACCACTCTTGTTCAGGGGGAGCTTGCTACGACGAAGCGAGATGCTGATAGTGCCTACATGAAGTGGTACTTGAGGATCACTAGGAGACTTATCCTACCACATGTGCATCAGAAGGAGATGTTATATTAGCCCAGGGGCGAACTAAGCGGGCTTTGGTTAGTATCTCTTACATCATATTTGTTTTAATTCACCATCATTGTGTGCTTGTAATTAAAGTATATTCTTTTTTTCCTTCTAGCTTACTTATTAGAGACAGACACTCACTCAGTGCAATGGAGTTTTGGTGGAGCATTCTTATGAGAGCTTGCTAGCGGCATGTCAGACGATACACGAGAACACTACACATGTTCTTCCGAGCTTATCGTTGCTTCAGCCAGTTATGACGTTGCTAGCGGCATGTTCTACCATCCTTTTGAGACGTCTCAACCTGTATCAGCTTCGCCTGACGTTGTGACATCATCGATCGACACGACTTCTTTTATCAGTAGTTCTAGATGCCACACTCGATCCAGTTGAGAGGCCCCCTTCTTCGAAGTATATACTAGGTGGCAACATGTACTTCATGCTCTACGTTAGACACCTTCGTCTTCAATTGTATGTTTATATCATATACCTTATGTCGAACCTGACCAAATTCCAACTCGAGCACGAAGACAAGAACGGGTAGGAATAGGGGAAGGAGATTTGAATGAATATTTGTATTATCTTATGAGCATTTATACTATATATTATGTTTAAACTTGCAATGGACGTTTTAATTTATTTGCGTTCTAAGTTTACTGAACAAATAGATGGTTTAAACTTGTTTATTCTTTATAAATTATTTTTTGTTTATGTTGATTATATTGTGTTATCAAATTTTTAAAAAATCCAAAAATTACATCGTTAGATTTGTAGTGGAAAAGATGAAGGCATCATTTTAAACAACGCCTTCGAAGCACACTTATCAAAGTAAGGCATCAGTTGAAAAGTAAGGCGTCGGTTCAAGAGACGCCTTCCAAATAAGGTCTAAGGTATCGGTTTAACCAACACCTTTCTCTTTAGAAGAGGAAAGGCGTTGGAAATACGTTAAAGTAGGGAAAGACGTTGTTTTAAGTGACGCATTTTTGGAATTTCTAAACAAAATGAAATTCGTCAGTTGAATGACGTCTTTCTTCTTTACAAGAGAGAGGTGTTGGTTGAAGTGACGTCTTTCGGGTCAGGGTAAAAAAAGACTGTGCTGGGCCAGTGCCACACTGGCACGTGTGTGGCTTGTCAGATAACCGGATCAGAAAATATTTTTCCTTCTTTCCCGATCGGTAATTATTATTTTTAAATATTATTTAGTAAAAAACCCTTGAAAATACTTACGCATTGCAGCCTTGCTGGTGATATTGTTAATATTATTTTTTGAATGAATATCTAAGAAGCTGGAGAGGTTATTATCCCTTTAGTGACACTAACAAGGACACAAGGACACCAACACTGGGAGAAATTATTAGGTACGCGGCGTGTAGGGGAATAGTCATGCTCATCACCAATGGGTGATGGACATGACCCCCCTGCTTGTCATGATGGCCACAAGGGATCCACAAATTGGGGAGTCATGTCCATCCCCTATTGGTATGAGCATGACTATTCCCCTACGCGCCGCATACCTAATAATTTATCCCCAAACTGGCGATCTCTTGCACCAGTGTTTAAGCACTAGAATGATGTTATGACATGTGGCTTCCCCCTTTTTTGCTTCATAAAGAAGTTTTCTTATTTTCAGCTGTTTTGTTCTCTTATACTCCCTCCATTTAGAAGTATTGGGTGAATTTAATAAAAAAATTTCTTCAGAAATACCCTTTCTATTTTAAATCTTTAAGCGCCTTATAAGCTTCTTACGAGACAAAGGCAAAACTTTAATATTTTCTTTTTTTGAGTGAATATGAAAAAAAGAGAAAGGAGGGATTGTGAAGAAGGGGGCTCCTCCAGGAGGAACGAGTGGGAGAGGACAGATTTGAGGAGGGCAAGTAGGGGTGTTCGCGGCCGGCCGCGTCCGAGGTGTCCGTGGCCGTGTCCGCGCCGGTAGAAATTGTCCGTGAATTCCGGCCACGGACACGGCCAAGGGACCTCGGACAGCCGTCTGTCCGAGGTCCGAAGAGGAGGGGCGGCGGCTGGCGGAGTGGAGGAAGAGGGCGGCGGGGTCGGGGGGAGGAGGGTGCAGTCGCAGAGGGGAGGCGCCGCGGCGGGGTGGAGGGGAGGACGGGGTCATCGACGCGGTCGCGGAGGAGGAGGGGCGGCGACCGCGTCGATGACCGGAGGAGGAGGGGCGGCGACGGCTAAAAAAAAAACGATTTTTACCTGGATTCCGGCCGCGGAGGAGGGACGGCGCCGCGGCGGAGAGGAGGGCGGCGGGATCGCGGGGAGGAAGGGCGGCGGGGTCGCGGAGAGGAGGGCGGCGGGTTCGCGGGGAGGAGGGGCGGGGTGGAGAGGAAGGGCGGCGGGGTCGCGGGGAGGAGGGAGGGGGGTGGAGAGGAGGGCGGCAGGGTGGAGAGGAAGGGCGGCGGGGTCGCGGCTCGCGGGGAGGAGGGCGGAGGGCGGAGGTAGAGGAGGGGTTGGGGGGGGCGGGGGAGGGGGAGGAGGAGGGGGTATTAATAAAAAAGGAATTGTCCGTGTCCGCCGGACTTTCGGTCACGGACACAGACAAAAACTATCGGACAGTTTTATACGGACACGGACGCGGACAACCTCTGTCCGCGTCCGTGTCTGTCCCGGAACACCCCTAAGGGCAAGAGTACTGATAGTGAAAGGGGGAGTGATAATTCATCGGGGATCTCTATTGGGCCCCACGTTTTAATAAAAACGCCAACTTTTCCGAATAGAAAAATCTAGTCAGCATTGTAGGGCTCAAAGCCATCAAATCAGTGGGTCCACATGGACCCTGCATGATCTAGCCAGTCTCCCAATGTTTCCGAACAGGAGTATAAAAATAAGTTGTATAGTGCTCAAAATCAAACAAATAATCAGTCATTAACTAATACTCCCCGTCTTGATTTATTGTTAACCTAATTAATTCAAAAATTAAATAAGTTAATAATAAATTCGGACAGAAGAAGTACTTCTTTCCCTTTGACATGTAAATCCCCGAAAGTTTCATATAAGCTTTTTACGAGTAGTAAGAGTGGCTCCTCTCGTCCCACAGGCTCGAGGTCGTAATTGAGGTTGTTTTATAACTCGACCATTTAGAGAAAGTGGTAAAATGTTTGCACAGTATACAAGAGTTCCTCCATTGGTCAATTACAGGTAATTGACCAAACATATATCCATACGTTTGCACAGTATACAAAGCCATCAAACATATATCCATACGTGATACATTCAATTGAATTGTGGGCAATTCAGAGTCCCTATTTTTTCAGTATCAAGGGTTGTCCTTAGGACATGACTCGAAGGGCAGTGCATCCAATTACTTAAGCACGGTATCTGCTGCCCATCCCATCGGGCACGTATGCTGCACACACAACATCCACCAGATAATTCGGATTATAATCAGGTAATCAGGTGAGTGACCAACAGAGTGGGTGGGTGTTGGAACTCAGGACCTCCGGTCCTGGCCATCCCACCAACACCCTGTCCGTTCAGAATCCTCAAACATTCTTTCAGTTCCTCGACTTTCCATTTCCATTAAGATGCTTACCACCTAACTGTGGCATGTCAGGAATTGACTGACAAGCCACTGTAATCAGCAAGCCACATACACAGTCAATCAGAATATAAAAATAATCAGCATCTGAGAGACAACTAACATACTCATCTATAAAAACAAATGCGTACAAGAAATGGCTCATGGCTCACAACAGATTACTTGAGATATTTACATGCAGCTAGTTTTGAATTGAACATAATTTGCATTCAAGATGCTCTACAGAGGTTGTGAATGCATGTTGCAATTGTACCCCCAAAAGAAAGAATGCACGTTGCCATTACCAAAATAAGATCTTATTTTACAAAATTCATAGATAGTGGCGTGTGAATTGCAAAGGCAGAGGCAGCTTCAATCATATATACATAAGAACAAAATTAGCTGATTTGGAATGCATCACAAGGATCCTATGTCAGTTAGAGAACTGCATCAACTTGAAGAGACTATCACCAAATTGTGATGCAAGTAGATATTATGCAGAACTGCAGCAATGGCCGATTTATGATGACATTGTTTCTCACCTCCATTTCCAGCATTTATTTGAAACTTCAAACCCTGCTTTGTGTTCGGACTCTATCGATGATCATTTGTCTACCTGACAAATCTTCCTCATACCCCACAACCTGCAAACATATAACAGAGGAAAAGTGAGTCAATGTAACCATGTCTCATACACTGATAAAAGCAAAAGCTCTTCAATGTAGACAAAAACCTGAGATTCTTGTGTCTCACTAAAGCCATCATTTGGGCACGGAATCTCTTCCTCTCCACGAGTGTTACAAGGAATATCCTTCTTCTCACTCCTGAGAGAAATGTGAACATGGTCAAAACCTCCAATTCCAATATACATAATTTCACACCCATCAGACATGCATGCACAGCATACTTCTCCTTGATACTCTGTTTTCTACAGCTTAGAAATCTAATAAGAGCACTAATCTTGAAAAAAAAATGCCTCAAAATTTTTTAGACATGCTTTAGCCTATACTCTAATACAAATAAGATCATGCCTACTCATAGTTGAAAAAGACATTATCTTCCAGTGTGTCCACCCAAAGAACTACTCCATGTTAACTCATTTTGAAAATCAATTGCATCTATTTAAAAAAAAAACAGAGCGAGTATGAAAATAGAAGTACCTCAACCAGTGGTTAGAAACTCCATGTGCAGAGCGGAAACCCACGCGATCTTGGCCAATACTAATATGATCAGGTGAAAAAATCTGTATACTAACAGTCAAGGACTAGATTCCTTTAAAAAAATGTCAATATAAAAATAAGAAAGCGAAAAGTGCAAGATTAGGATACACTCTGATCGCATATTGGCGGATTCATTTCTTGGATCTGGCATTAGAAATACAGTAGTGAAAAACAAAGATTTAGCCAATAAACATGCACCTTAAAAAATTAAACTTGGCATGCGCATATAATACCTTACTAGACTGTTCCAACAAGTCTTCTATAGCAGAAGCTACATCAGGAACCCCATGTAATGTATCATCAAAATCTTCCATCAACCTCCTTTCTGCATGGTCCATCTTATCTTGATGAGTCTGTTCTATTGATCTAAGCAAACCGTCTGAGCTATCATTCGTCATATGCTTGGGTTTTTTACTGGAAGGACTAAAATCTTTAACGTTGCTGTTTGAGTTAATACCCCCAATTACTGTGAATAGAATACATGTGTTAACTAACAATACCACTCACAGAGATTTAAAATTGACTCAATTCAATCAGCAAGGTAACCATAAGAAAAGCTACAGGAGATGACAAGTAGTTCATCACCATTGTACAACTATTAAAAAATTATGCATGAGCCTAACTCTTTCTTCCAATAGTGTTACATTCCCTTCTCTCGGAACTCAAGGATAAAGGAATTTAGCAGGTTAAAAACTAATAAAAATGCATTGCAGCAAGTTTGGATCAGCAGTTGGGGACTGAGAATTCTCTGAATAAAAGTGTATTACTGAATGGATAAGAAAGACAAGAGGATCGATCGTTATATAGATATCATGTCTCCTAATATGAGGCAAGAACTAAAACAGGAAATTACTTGAGAAATAAATAAACAAAACTTGACTAAACTACCTTCTCTAATGAGAAACACTAACACTAGGGACTTGGACAAAAACTAAACAAGCAAAGATACTCTAATAGCTACCATGATCGCACATATTATGAAAGCTAATGCAACACAGCATACAAAGATATATGTCCAAATTCAACACACAACTATGGTAAACAAAAGAAAGCAACATTACCATTCATCTGTTTAAGCACTTGACTTGGGCCTTGAGATTGACTCACTAACTGAGATGTAACATCTCCAGACGCCAAGCTAGCTGCTTGTGTAGGGAATTGGCTCATGGTGCATGCACCGTTCTCTCTATCTTGTTCAGTTGCAGGCTTTGGCCGATACATGGCCGTACCAATCACTTTATCCTGTAATTCGCTATGCACAGAATTGTCACTAAAAGAAAGTATTCTTGTAACAGAAAGCAACAAATTGGCCGTACCAATCACTTTATCCTGTAATTCACTATGCACAGAATTGTCACTAAAAGAAAGTATTCTTGTAACAGAAAGCAACAAAGAATAGATAAACAAACATCATTGGCATGAATAACTGAAAAATGACTTGCACCACTACCTCTTCCTAAATTCATTAAAAATGTGAAAAGGGGGATTTATATAGTTCATACCATATATTAAACCAATTATCATCCATTGAATAGCTTCTCCAAAGCAATGATAAATATGTAAAAGATATAGAAGACAAAAAAAACTAAGAGACAGGTCTCAAGGGGCTCCACTAAAAGTTTTGTTGTTTCATCCTCTCCTAAAATGTTATAAATAGAATAGAATAGTAATATATCATCTCTCATTCTCAATATAAAAGAAAAGACTACAGTACAAGCCTCTAGAAGAAAATAATAGCAAAAATAAAATAATAGCACATAAAACGGCACAACAATACCTGCATTATACATTGAGTTATCCATTCAGCAGTAACAGATTCAATCCCCCATTTACAAGCAGCTTCATACTTGGGACCACTAGTGAACTTACATAATAGATGAGTGACTTTTTTAGTCAATTTATCTGTGAATTTTGCTCCAAGAACAAAACACAGGTTCCTTAACAGCAACCTATCTTTTTCATTATACTGGGAAATGCAAAACCGATAAGCCCCAAACCTAGGCAAGGGAACGTGGCATTGTAAGGGTGAGTAGAGAATGTGACTTTGAACATCTAGCATACAGCCCTCCTGTTACAAGAAGAGAGGTAATTCTCAAATACCAGACAGAAGAAAGACTGATTTTAAAAGATAAACAACTTTTATTACAGATATTTCAGGAACATAGAAATATGCCCTGCTTTTACATATAAATTGTATCAAATCCAACCATACCATCGTAATCAACATTAGATCAGAACCTTATCCCAGCTATCAGGGATGCAATCAAATAAAAATATGAAATCCATGTAATACCGAGCTAAAAATATGAAATCCATGTAATACTAGATCAACAAGATTTTTATGCAAACTGAAGGAACTGCTTTGCAGGATGATGACAGTAAAAGCAAAAGGAACTCGTTTCAAGTCCAATAACTACGTTTTTATTTCAACTTATAGAGCCAAGGTAATGATAAAACCAAGACACTAATAGAGCCAAAAAAGGAGCAACATTAATTCGAATCATTCACCATGATATCATTATTGATTACACATAAAAATAGGACGTTGTAGGTAAATGGCACAGCTAAAGACAAAGCACCGTCCGGAATATTCAGCTGAAAAATATGTAAAGAATATATTATTTGATAAACATAAGTACCTCATTATATTAAAAGAATCTTACTACCAGCAAACTTCCATATTTTTCATCGATCGCCATTTACTTATTGAAAAACAATAAGAATGAGCATACAAAGAGGAGTCATCATTGCTGGCCATGAGATAAGGTGCTCACACAGAGCTTAAATTTTAATGTAACTCCTTTGAATTTTCTTGAAAAAGCAATTAAACAGTGAACCATCATCCTCACTGTTATGTGTACGCTGACTTCGCTATTGATTTCAGAATCGTTCAAAATTATAATAAAATTCATGTGAGGTAGATTAAAACTAGTATACATCCAAGATATCATTTGAGTCAAGTTCAACTAGTTAAATTGCGTATTGGACTCCTCAACTGCCTAAAACTGACAAAAGCTACCATCAATGAACGAGTCAGTTCGTATATTAAATGGACTATGAACAGCTTTCTCTAGGCACAAATAAAAGGTCGTGAGATGGTGGTCCACGTTAATAATAGAAATACAACACATCAAAAACAAAAGATTCTCCTAATATAGTGTAATATACAGCAAGCAATACAGCAATATTCATCGATTATAGCATGTACATGGTATATACCTCCAAACAAAAGCGAACCCAGTGGCTAGAAACTATGGTAGAGTTAGAAACATCTTCAGAATGTGATATGAGCCCATGGCGATGTATGACAAAGTGAACATTCTCAATCTCTTGATCGTCATCCACCATCACCCCACCCGCCTGAACAATCGACTCAACAACTTCTGTGCGCTGAAAATGGAAAACATTAGCGGATTTCTGGTTAAGCAACAAAAATTCCATATATCTATTGGAAAAAAATGGCACAATTTCAAAGGAAAACCAATTGCCTGGTTGGCCAAATAGGAACATATACAAGTTGAACTGACAAAAAGAATATGCCTTTTAGTAAATTCAATTTTGTTTTCACTTTGCCAAATCAACTACTCCTCATTTCGCATTCTTTCTTTTTTGCAATAATTCATTCCACTCACTATTCTCTGCTTAATACTCCCTCCGTCCAATAAAACCTGTCTGCATTTGAAAATGCGTGAAATTTTTGGACTATACGACCTGTTCGAACAACAGAGCTTCCCCCCACCCTCTTTGGTGTTTTTGGTCATGAGGAAGCAAAGTCAGCCATCTAATGATGGAACCGGTTTTTTCCAAATGCAGACAGGATTTATTGGACCAAGGCACTACATAATTAAAAAATATGTTTGAGAAATTATATGAGCTCATGAACCTCTAAATCCTGATGTTGGAAACATACAAGCGAAGTGCCAAAACATATATACAAGCAGGCAATTTATAGGCATTGTTTCTACAGCCTCTTTAATACACTATGTTGGGCAAGTCATTAGGGATTCTTTTAATCATTTGATTACTACCAATTAGTTAAGTTCAGTTCAGCAACTGTCTTAATTATCACATACAATCTTTGAGACACACTTCATGTTATAAATTATAATGGGACGGGATGAACTCATAAAAGCAGTAAAATTAATGTCCCTAGCACTGTCATTCTTAAAAAAAAATATCAGCTCATCTGACACTTAATCGTGCTCTCCCCAAGCTATAGCAGCATTTTACCCTATAAATGGTTCATACTATAAACATCTTCCTCTAACAAACAGATAGACAAATATGTTCTCCTCAATTAAAAAAAAAAGAAAGAAAATAAAACACTCCCAAAGCTATAAGTTTCATTAGCCAGTAAGTCTGTTTACCCCCACACCTGAACAGGTCAAGAAACACTCATCCCCATAGTCAAATATGTTTCAATTCAATCCAACAGCATCATATTCAATCTTGAAAGTTTCTAAATCTGAAAATAGGCATACAACTGCAACATCCTCTTAACAAAATGAGAAAACTCACCCGATTTTCCGGGAAGGTATCCGAAAAACGAAACATGTGACCCTGGAAGACATTTGATTTCTTTCCACCTGATGTATTTACAGAAGAACTGCATTTTTTGCTTGGCTCACACTTGAGGCACTCATTAACAAAATTTGTTAATTTTTCCTGTTGAAATTTAGCAGCCACTTCCATGGATGCATCAAGGTTTGAGTGTGACTTAGTTCTTCCATCAGTGGAGGGTCTCGCTTCAGAATCTGTGTCTGCAAATGCCTGACCATTTGAAGTGCTAGAGACAAGATTTTTATCATGTCTCATGCCATTCTCCACAGGTCCTGTTTAATAACACAAAGTAATTGTTTATAAACAATTTGAAGCACAATGGTAATTGTTTCTAATACATGGCAAGATCTGTGTCATGTATTAAAAAAGAGGGAGAGGGAGACCTAAGAGAACTTGGATGGAGTTAATAAAAAAGGATTTGACTTTACTATCTCTTACAAAAAAGTAGCCCAAAACAGGCCTGAATGGAGGAGTAAGATCCGTGTCGCCGACCCCAAATAGTTGGGAAAAGGCGCTACTTGATTATGATTATGATTATGATTAATTATGATTACATGACAAGAATTGGCATAATACTTTCTACACAACCACCAGGAATCAAAATTAGTTCTTTTCTTTTCTGGATAAGTGAAAGCAAGATACATAATTATCGTCATCCCAAATCCAGGAATGTAAAAACTGAATAATGACATCTTCTGTTCAACAAACTTAGTCATTTCCAGAGTTTGACTTGTTTTCTATGCTCAAAATCTTTTTAAGTAGAACAAGGTTGTAGTAATTGAAGCATTTCCATCAAACTATCTTTAAATTGTACTAAACCTTTACGGGCTCACTCACTGCTAGAATGGTCATGACAGACAACGAACAGCAAAGATAATAAAGCTAATCTCCACACCTTTTTCAGAAAATAAATCATGGACAATATGCCTCGTAGACACAGGAATCTCTTTCTTCACTCGAACACAATCCTCCAACCAAAGGGATTTAACCACCTCAATGACACCCCAAGCTGCGTACTGCCTCAATTCTCTCCATTCCCTTGCGCAATAGAAAGATAAAAATAAATTATGTAAAAAGAGGAAAAGATGAAATAAAGAAATATATTCATGCCAGCTGAGAAAAACTCACATCTCAGATGGTGAACCAACAATTATGTGGGTTAGCTTTTGACTAAGTGACATGTGTCGAGTAGCCCCACCTTTACGCACAAGTTTAATCAGATTACGCAATTCGTTCACCTGAAATCCAACAAAAAGAATTCGGCAATCTGACAAATACAAGTCATTGTCTTCATCTTGGGAGTCTGCAGCAACACAACCAACAATATTTGTTTTTTCATCTTTATTTGGGAAGCTAAGTGTCTCGATTCCCTCTTTAGTGAAGACTGTACTATCTGAAAAAGAAGAACATGCAGTTGGTGATAAGGGTGTTCCATGGGGAGCTCGCACAGTTGACACAACTGACTGGGAAGTTATAGTAGCATTATCTTCACTAGGATTTCGCTTCAAGCCACTTTTCACAGCAGCACCCGAGGAAACTGAAGGCCCCTGAACTGGAAAAAGATCTTCGTCTAGGCAAGCTATCAAGAAATATGGACAGAATTCAATGTCAATTCTTAGTTCCACCATTGAACAAATTAACCCAAAAAAAACAAAGAAGAGACTCGCAAAAGGATCAATCCATATACTACCTTTTCGAGCAGCACACTGGTCAACCCATCTGGGTAAAACAATATTAATGTGGCCCCATTTCTGAGCAACTACATATTTGTCGCCTTCGGGTGCGTTAAAAAAAAGCTAAGGTTTAACGTAACACGCAATCACGCAAAAAAAAGAACAGTGAATCATCAGTTCAACAATACAACACAACAACATTATCACCATCCGCCTCCGTTCTGGAGATAAATATTTTTCTTTACCATTTCAATATAGGTACTTTAATTGAATGCAAGAGTAAATCACATCTTCATTCCTATGGGTCCCCTACATTGCTATATAGTTTCTTCAATAGGAGTGAGAAAACTAAAAATACGTTTTTCTTGCAACTAGGCAAGAAAGAGAGAAAGCACAAATCATTACCATTTAGGTCATCTTCATTTCTTGGGACTAAACTACACATCACATCAGACTTCTCTTCCAAAAGAGAGAAGAAAAACGTATGTTTAATTTGCAACTAAACAAGAGGAGAAGGATACAAAGAGAGCGCAAAACATAACCGTGTGAGCAAGACTTGAACAAAGAAGCCAAAACAAAAAATGAAAAACAAAAAGAAATTGATGACAAAAAATTGAGGTTTATTGAAGGATATATCAGAAACTAGATGTGTACACTTCTTTGTAAGATCTGGAGAGTACTTGCCACCATTCTGGACTATCAGCCTCTCCATTGCTTTACGTTCATCTGAATATGAGCAAGATACCAGCAGCTTGTTCACTTATCTATTCAATAGTTTCAGATAACTTTAACCTTTGCAATAATAAAATATACAAAAATCCTTAAACCTGCTGGAATTCTGGTAGCACAAACAGTCAATCCAGTAAATGGAGGAATCTTGTACAGCTCCTGAGGCACTAGACGATGCTCACTCCAGCATTGATGCAACCAATTAATGGTAACAATTGGCTTCTTAAGGAAATTTTGTGCCCGCTGAAACAGATGGTGCAACCTTATACTCGCTGAAGACATGAAGCGTCTGATCTCATTGATGAAAATAGAACAGAAAACATAAAGCTAATATGTACACATTTATTATAATAAAAAAGTAATAGAAGTGCAATAGTTAGAGAAAGTATGAGAAATGATGAGATACATTCACCAATGATGCATCTACAGTGTCACATTGTTGGGAATATGCCTTGAACTCCCATAGAGGGGAGAAGACAAGGAGGAAGTAAAGCCCATGGAGGAAGAAGAAGAAACAGGCGGAGCAGGAAAATAGGGGCAGCTGGATTCTAGCACCGCAACATCTAGCTCGTGGCCACAAGATGGGATCTCGCACCCGCAAGTTCAGTTACGGGCAGTTTCTTCTGGAAAGGCTTACTTTAGTCCATTTCTTCTCGGGACTCTTTCTCCTAATAGACTAGGGGACTAAATCATGTCTAAGTGGTCTTTATAAGGGGTTCTAGGGCTTTGTAAGGGGTAACCTATCTCTTGTATACTCTAGGGTTTGTGTTGAGAGGGCTTGAAGCATGAGGCTTGTTCATTCTCAAGGCTGAGAAAGGGTTTGGGTATGAGTGCTTGTAATCTCAAAGGGATTTGGGAGAGCATTGTTGTACTTTCTACTCTATGACACAGTGGAATGAAAATCCTTTCTTGGTGGTAAGGCGATTTTGCCAAACCACGCTAATTTGTGTGCTTGTTGTGCTTGTCGTTTATTTTCCTTGTCGATTTCTCGGGATCATCTTTGGTCACTCGATCCCAACACACATGTTGTAACGGCAAAAGCCCTTATACGTTGGAGCCCGCTCTAAAGCATAACAATCTAAAGTCCTTATGAGAAGGGTCTCTCCAGGAACCATTCCACATAAATGCATGTATCTATAATATCATGTGGATTAAAAGTGAACTCCATAAGAGTTGGACCTTATATTTCGCAGACGTGACATTCTTCATGATGACAAAGCTAACATCTGAGGAAACTTTGGAGTAAAGCACACCACCCATAGCTGTCACAAGTTTTTCAATCGTAATCTGCAGAGATAGAAAACATCTTTACCTGAAATAAGTATGAGCAACAGTAACCATAAGAACCTAAATCTGAACTCGCCTAGTAACGTATAAATGTGTTGTTTACAGCTGATGTACTCTTAAACCGTATTTAACAATTCTAACTACCTCTTGGCCTTCTCACCTCATTTGCAACTTTTACCTCAAGGGTCTTTCCATTATTTATAATCACTTTGTGACCATGATAAGCAATTTAAAGGGTGACAAACCAAAGACATCAGATATGAACAGCGGGTCAAGTTTCGGAATAAAACTAGCCACGAAAATACATAATCTATATCAATCTCACTGAGAGTGGGAGGGGGAAGATTGCAGATGGTGCTAGAAACTGTATTTTCTTAGTTGCAAAGATGTCTGCTTGCAATGAACATGCACAAATTTATTCAGAACATGCAAAGCTGGCCAGATCCATACAGAAAATGCAACCTTTTTATCTTCTTCTCTTCAAAGCCTGATGCAAGAACTTTAACACCATCCATTGCAAGGCAACAAGTATAGCCTTTCTTAGGCAAAACTCTATGTTCTCTAACATAAGAAAGGATGTAATGTGGCTCTATACCTTTTCATCCTTTTCAAAACCTGATGTAAGAACTTTATCCCCATCCATTGCAAGGCAACAAGTATAGCCTTTTTTAGGCAAAATTTTCCGCTCCTTAGCACATGAAAGTATACATTGCGGACCTGCCAAGGATTACAAATTAGGAAAAATTTCTTACAATTAAAAGATAAACACCAACGCCCCAGTTGGAAAACATATTGGAACAAAAGGGAACATCTTCAACATAAAAAACTCACTTAGTTAGAAAGCCAAAAATTTGAAATCACTTGCCCTATGTTTCATTTAACTCGTGGAAGGAAACTATACACAGAAAATTATGTGTTCAAGGGCTCTGAGTACAACATCTTCCTAGTCTCGTGCTACATGGCAGGCATTTGAAAGAGGAACATCTGTTAAAGGCCGTTTCACCTCAGTCCATGATAGGAAGGACATAATTCAAAATTTTAATACGTTGACAGCAGTGAGCTAAATGCACTAATGAGTTGGGTGTGCAGTAACTATACACCCCCCTCCCCTCCCCCAGCACTAAACATGATCATTGCACCTTCCTGTCGAGCAGGCGTAAGGAGTGACTGGATAAAGAAGTACAATTAAGTTACCGTAAAATCTTACAGTGGACGCTTCTATACGCACTAAGTCTAAAATCTAACAAGTACCATTCTACCCACACTGCTCACTTCAAATTCTAACGTTCTGAGATGGTCTAATGTGCTCTCGCAATTAAAGAGCAGTCCGATGCTTCTGATTTCATTCAAATTTCAATAAAAACACCAACAACAACAAAAACCCTTACTTATTCATGACATGAGAGACAAGTCGCATAACGTACCAAGCAGCGTACAGCCCCTAGCCCTGAGATCCTCGAAATTCTCCTGAATTTCGAAAAGAGACACCACAAAATCTCAAATTAGACAACTTAACATTCACTCCGTCCGCAATTAGTAGTACCATTTGATTTTCCAAAATTAACTAAAATCAGTTCAGTTCCGAAAACCGAATGTGACTACTAATTCCGGACTGATGGAGTAATATGATGAGGGCCTATGATGGAGGTTTCATGAATACAATACGTGGTCAGGAGAAGAGATGACGTGAAAATCGTCGGCTCCGGCGCGGGAGGGGTCGCAACAGAGGAAGACGCGGGCGCCATTCAGACGGAGGGCATCGTGGACGGAGTCGTACACCTCCGGCGCAACCAGGTTCCTAGAGAGGAACACATTCGATCCGGCGAACAGCGGGGTCGCCATCGCCATTTTACACAGAGCTTTTCCCCTTCTGCAGTTTCGCTACGGTTTGTTCTGTTCGCTCTTTCCCTCCTAAAATGAACTGGGAAGGAGATGGCATAGTTCCGAAATAGCCCCTGGTTGTCTCCATATATGCAACCCGGTCCTCGGTTCGCCGGTCCACCTTTTTTTTTTAGAACCCGGATTCATAAGTTATTGCCATCTACTGAATTACTGCTGGGCCCACAACATTTCAAGGCTCCACTTACCACTACACATGCACGTTCAGGTTCAAGAGGGAAAATTCTCATTTTTATTAGACCATGAAACCCACAAGGAAGTCACGTGACTCCATTATCCCTTGTATCCCATCCAACTTGCATGCTCGTTTATGAACCAAGTTTAGTCAATCTTTCAAAGTCTCTTCCAATTTTAGAAAAAGAAAGTTACCTGATTTGACAAAATATACACAATATTTTGGAACAGTGAATATGTCCAAATATACATAGTATTTTGGAACGGAGGGAGTAATATAATTCATGTCTCTCCATCCTAAATTATCTGTCTGGATTAGAAAACCAAAATTCACTGATTTTAGTTCATAAACTATTAGTGAGCATACGTAACAATTAACATAACATTTAGAAAGAAATGCTCGATCACTTACTAATTACATGCACGATCATTTTTAAAACTTTTATTTGTTTAAGTGCGATATGACATGGGTGAGTCCAATTGAGGCTTAAGCAATTGGACGTGTATAAACACTGTTTTCTTTTTGTTTTGCTTGCTACTGACCGGTATAAAAACTTGATAAGAAGCAATTGTTAGCGGAGGCAAAAATGAGCAACTGAATTGCACAGATCGTCTGTTTTTACTTGGCCATTTGGGGCGTGATTAAAAGCAAAACATCCAGATGGGATGTTTTGCTACACTGTAGCATCTGGATATTTTATATATCCAGCTGATACACCTCAGGAGGTGTTTCAGCTGGATGTAAAAATCCACATGAATGCTACAGTATATATCCAATATCCAGTCTGGATATTTTTGCAATAATCACGCCCCAAACGGCCATAAAAAGAATTGCACCATTTGTTGATGGGTGATATTGATAATAGTCCTTTTTCTTTGCTGTATGTGGAGCCGTGGAGGTATACTACACCCATCAAGTTTGGATCAATTTTGTTGTCAACAAAGACGCTTGTGTCAATTTAGACGAAGATTGCTTACAAAGGTTTTATCCTTGATCCGGTTTGAGGTTCTACGATGATGATCTTTCCTCTGACTAACTGTAAGAAGATGAAAATATGCAGGCAATGGAAGATCAGGACTTCGTATAAAAAAAGAACCACGGTTTTTCTTGTTCTTGCTAACAGCAGGACCTCACATAGGAAGGATTAATAACAAAGTAGAATTGCATACAAGCCTTCATTTTTAGCTGTATTGGTGTAAGTTCTCCCGTCGAAGAGGGGTTTTTTGTATAACACAATATATCCTTTTTTTCATCCCCGCTGCTCCACTCTCCTAGCATGTAAATGCAGTACATTACCTATACATTCTCCATTTCTCTCCACAATTTCTCGAATTTCTCCAAATTTATCTTTGTCCCACATGTTTCTTGCAACCAGATTGCTGAGCAGCATTTACGTAGACCCTTTCAAAGAGCTGCCCATGGAATTATATTCCCTGCAGCACAGACACTTATCTTTACGAAGATCCAGACCATCACAAAGTGGGTAAGCATGAGATCCGGCCTTTAAGACTGCAGCGGATGATGCACAACAGGTAAAATGGATGCAATTAAATTAGAAAAAAAATACAATGTTTTTTCTCTAACACCATCCACAGGAAGCATGGGGCTGAAACATTTGTATAGTTAAGTAGGCTGTTCACAGCCAGGTATCCCAATGGATGAAAGACTCGGTTTCTGGCTACTCGAGGTTTTGTAAGATTTATCACGTTCTTTTTCCTCTTGCTGCAATGGAAGCTTAGATGAACTACTATGAATTCCTACCATCTCTCTCTCTGACTTTCTTTTTAATTTTTTCTTCAGCAACCCTCCTCCACTTCTGATCAATTCATCTGTTCCCCTAATAATATGCCCTTTTATCTTTTCAACTTTTGGACGATCTATCACCGACGCATGCAAAGCTAAAACAGATGGTTTGCTGGATGCTGGGAGGGGGAGGTACTGATTGCCCGCAGTGCTATTGGAGATTAATCCATCAGTAGAAGTAAAGGCTGGATAGGAAGAATCTTGCAACACTCTTGGTTGAGCATTAACAGTTGTTTCTGCTCTCAATGCTTTGGACACTCTTTTCCGCCTGATCTTCTCCACATCCTGACAAAAAAAAACAATCAACATCTAAATACTATGATATGATGCAACAACCTAGTATACATTAAAATAGAAAGTATATACTGTTCCCACCAACATCACACAATTGCCAATGTATAATAATATATAAAAGCTATCAAATATTACTCTTTGATCCATAAGACACTCAGACTTCCACAAATATAATATTTGCCGGGCTAAATTGGTTCTGGTCATCTAGCTAGCTGGTAACAGCCTCCATCTGTGGATAAACAATGCATGGTACAGGTCGGATGCGGTGCTGAAATTGAACCCAACTCCTCATGAAAATGAAGCTTGCTACACAAATTGAAACTAAGACTCCCATATTTGTATACCATACTGTAGATACTTTCAATCGAAATACCACACATTTTGATTGAAAAAATTGGAAGGATGTACGCCATCCGTCCCGTTTCCCCCACCTCCCCTCCCCCCCCCCCCCCCCCCCCAAAAAAAAATACACATATATATTGCATGTGAAAAAGCTTCCACTAAGTACCTTGTGGCGCATATATAATTGTTTCTTCCGTTCTCTGGCCCTATTAACAGCACTTTTTATCCCATAGCTGTCTATAGTTCCATCTGGCCACAGTTCTGCTAGCTGCCATTGTTGAGATGACCAATGCAACATTTTGTTAACACTTCCACATACACAAAGAAATAAGACCAAAAAATTTAGAAAGGAACAAACAACACATCGTAGATAGCTACCCTCAACATAAAGCTTCCTAGATTGTGGCCCTCGATGCTCATTCCATTCCCTAAAATTGGATTGATAGCTAGTTCATAGATGTAAATTGTTAAAAAGACTATAAAAGCTAAATATTTCATGGACTTCTACCTCAACATAGAGCTCATAGAGATCACAGATCTTGTCTTCCATTGCCTCATCCATGCTATATCTCGCTCTTAGAGCCTCCTTTTCGTCCTGAAAATTTTCGGCGGATCCATCTTGTTGTGCAGCTATCTGATAAACGGTTCAATCTGACATTAGGCGTGGTATTTTTGAAATGGTCGTACAAGAACTGCATGCATTCCCCCCCTCCACCAAAACAAAAGAAAAAAGAAAAAAGAAAAATAAAATAGATAAATATGTAGATACATAGTTCTAACTGCCAAATATTCCAACCCCGAAGCGCATAGCGCAAGTGGTAGTAGCCTCCAATAGCATGGAGTTCCTGGGTTCGAGTCTGGACCCGGGCATATTTGGAAAGGGGTATTTGCCCATATGAGGCATATAGTTGGGGAGTGAGCGTGTGGTGTGTATGGGGTCACTGCCCATGGAGCGGTTGGTGCCAATATATATAGGGAAAAGTTTAAATGAGATCGCTCTCATATAGCTTATATGAGGCCAATTCTATTCGTATCTGTTGGATCTTGATCTAACAGCTACAAATAGCTACATGGAACTCACCTACTCCCTGATGTGACACACTCCACCTATCCACTGATTTGATATCCACCATCGGATCGGAATCCAATGGCCCAAAAGATTGGCCTCATGCTCCTTATATGAGAGCGATCTCATGTAAACCATCCTCATATATATATACATATATATGTATATATGTATATATATATATGTATATATATGTATGTATATATGTGTATATATGTATATATGTATATATATATATAGTATATATGTATATATGTATATATATATGTATATATGTATATATGTATATATATGTATATATGTATATATGTATGTATTCCAAAATGATCATAAGACAGTAAAAGCATACCTTGGAGTTAAAAATTGGAGCACGTGTTTTGATCATTTCAATGACCTCTCTCTTGACTTGTTGGAACCGATCAGCTTTCTGTTGTTTTGCTGATAGCCCTAATTCAACCATTTCCTTCATGTGCCTCTGAAAATGATAAGTCAACATTAACACATACTGCAGAAAGCTAATCCATGAGAAGATTATAATCATTGCATTCACAAAGTTTTGTACATCACAAACAACCTACAATTAAGTGAAACGTTCAGCAGCCTTTGCCCTAGAACATCTGAAGGTATTCCAGCGCAGAACAGAACTCAATTTAATCATATCAATCATCGAGTGGTATTTGGGCCAAAAAAGGCATATTAATGAATGCAGTTTGATCAAATTATAATGCCAAGATGGATGCATTACATAATAAGGAGAGACCAGATTAGAATGAGTACATAAAAAATAAAACTTAGGTACAAATTACTTATTTTCATCTTGAATTGCAAACTAGGTACAACATGAATTACAATCAGAAATCATTGTTTATTCATACTTATTTATTTGTTATTTTTTATATACCATTGCTTCTTCTTACCTTTAATGTCTTAAGCTGCACCAAATGACCTAGAATACCCATTAGACGGTCGATCAACTCTTCTGATATCCTCCCCTGGCTTGACTGCTGCAAACACTAAAACAGAACTGCTAAGAGAACTATGAGAGAAGAAGAGGTAATAAACTAAAAAAAAAATTGACACAGGTTTCCTTACAGCTAATCTAGCAACTTTAGCAAGCTTTTGCTTTATATCTTGTGGTAATCTTCTTTTGACACTCTGAAATGCAGCATCAACTTCCTGAATCTCCATAGCTGGTGGCCTTGCTGCAATTAGGAAGCATAACAATGTTTTAAACTCATAGCTCAACTTTTTAGAAATCTTAAGATGCAGGAGATCAAAATGTCGTTGCTTACATTCCACTACAACTTTTTCCAGGTCTCTTATAGCACGTTCAAGCATTGTGCCTTTGGGCCTAGCACTAGAACCTTCCTTATGTGGTAAAGGTGTTGATTTCTGTGTAACAATGGGAGCAAACAGTCAGATCCCAGACCTATAAATGGGGACATCTTAACTATTGATAAAAATGGCTTCCAGATGGAAAAAAGTTCAATCATCGATGTTCTACACTTAATTTCACACTCCCTACATAGAGTGATGTGCACGACTTGGAAATCCTAGGCAAAACACATACTCCCTCCGGTCCCTTTTAATAGATACAGTTTTTTTTTTTTCAAATACACTAAATAGTGTATTTGAAAAAAAACTGTATCTATTAAAAGTGACCGGAGGCAGTAGCATCTGACAATTTTCAATTTTAACAAGCACCAGTTTGATGAGCCTTCAACTTAAAAAACATGCTTTGGTTGATCTTATTCCCTTGAAACACCAGGAAAACCAAATTCTTTTCCGACATACACAGACCTTATTCAAAACCAGGATACAAATCTACAACATTAAAAACTATGTATAAAAAATGAAAACATACCATAGAAAATTGCAGGGGATACTTGCTCCCAGGCAAATTCAAGTCAGGCAATTCTCTGTTTCCATTTTTATCCCGCTGTCGTACTTTTGTTGATGAATCTACATTCTCATTTAAATCATTTACTATTTTTCTAGAGTGTTGCTTATTATAAATGGCATCCATAGCTTCACCAGAAATGTTTGAGTTATCTTTGAGGTCCTTAGGCTGAAGACTAGATTTCAGCCTCTTTGCGTTCTTCACTTCTATGGGATATATGGATGCGTCTTTACTAAGCAGCTCCGAGTATGAATGCCCGTGTTTAGTATAACAATCAGCAGATCTTTTGTGGACAGCCCCATAATGGGAAGGCTGATTTGCCAATGGTTTTTCTTCTTGGTAGTTCTCACCAGTGGGTATGCCTGCATTTTGAGAATACCCTTGTAAATTATTTCCTACCAGTGCAGCAATTCGTGCTGCTTCTTTCATTCGCACACCACCAGATTTTACTAATTTATTTGGCAAATCTTCTCCATCATGTTCAATTTGAGCCTTCCACTCTTTTCGCCTTCGTTTCTTTGGTGCATGATTAGGTGAAGAAGAATGCTCATTTCTGAAAAACATAGATAATCAGGTTCAGAGTGATAAAGATCACTTACTACAACATGTCAAGCTACTTTTGTAAGACACAATTACGAGAACTATAATTAAAGTCGAACTGAAATAGCATCCATGTGCAAAAATAGACAAGAAAAAGGCAAACCTCCTAGCAGACCAAACCAAGGAAAATCAATAGAAGAATAAAAACTAATAGTCACACCGCCACTTCACAGTTGTATAAGAATGACAAAAACTTGTCAATAACAATGAAAAACAAAAATGAATGCGAGCAAGGAAAGGGGAGTTAGAAATGAAGGAACATACAAATGACAGAAAGAAAGTCACCAATGTGTTAATTTACTTTCTATGTAAAAAGCAAAGGGGTAAGTTAAATATGAACAGACAAACAACAACAGAAACATAGAAACAACCATGGACCGTACATAAGAGGTGTTACGTAACAGATTATACTTAGAATAAAAAAAATATCACATCCATTCTTGATAAGAAAATTCAACTTTAATCCAAAAGCATCAATCTGCAAGAAAAACGTACATTCTTTCCAATTTGCCTCTGTTTACAAAGAAACCATTGTGTTTGGTTGCTGAATTTTCAACTTGAAAATATTCATCCTGCAGGTCAGCAGAAACCAAATAGATTTAGGCACAGTCCATCAAGGACCAAAACTATACCCATCTTGCTGTATCTTCTAGATTACAAAAATAATGCAAAAGGAGAATTTTACCCAGAAAAAAGAACCACGATACCGTATAAGAAATGAGAAGTAAGAGTAACCAACCAGTTCAGCGTCATCTATGAATGAATCTTCTGTATCATATTCATCATCATCAGGAACATTGTCAAGCTCTTCCTCGTCACTGCTTTGTTGACCCTAAAATATTAGCAAGCCCAGAAGTCAACAGCTACAGTGAGAGAAAACATATTGGCATATGAATCCAGTTACAAAAGTAATAGATCAACATTTTATACTTTCATTTTCCACAAAAAATATTATAAATCGTTGAGATACATACCATATATAGGCGCTCAATTTTCTCAATGACAGCACTATAACGATTTGCAGGAGGTGCATCCTGTAGTTCATCCGCATCTTTACCCTAAAGTAGTATCAAGAGGATTTTTCATAAGAATGTTTCATGGAAAAATGACAACATGAAAAATTGTTTATGAAAAATTTGTAAAATCATTTGATATCATCATCTTGGCAGAATGAAAAACAAGACTTCATATTATGGAGAGACTGAGAAAAATGACACTAGAATATGATCTATAAAGTTCAGCACGAATGGGTTACGACAGTGCAGTATAAATAGTCCAATGGTATCGGAAAATCAGCTTATCATATGAATGCCTGTGGAAACTATAATTTTGCCTTATCAATGAAAGAACAGATGACAGTGTTTATCTAAATAATAGCCCACCTCTATTACTTCATTAAGATAACATGTCATCAACATACAGTTACTGAATAGAGTAGAAACTAATTCCTGATTTACAAAACTCACTGCAAAGAGCATCAGCATTCCCCCAAAACAGGGGGATATGGGAAAACGAACTCACACAGGAGACACGTATACATTTAAGTAGAGGTCATGCAGAATGCTAACTGAGAACTGTCGGGATGCTGTGAATACTGTTCACAGTACAAAAGTTCATCACCTTTTCTTCCTATATGGGATGCTTGATCAGCATAGAAGACCTAATGAACTCAACTCTATATGTGCTCGTGTTCAAAGTTCTTCTCTAAATCACACTTTTGTTTTGATACACATCGTATCTCACGAAAGAAAAAGCTCAAAAGACCAATATGAACTCATTTTCAGAAGATGAATGTACTTATGTGGCACCCGGCAAATCCTTACGATAACAAAGGAAACATATTGCTATTTCATCTCTACCGAAGAAAAGCCAATTCCATATAGTCCATCCATCCCACATTAGTAGTCTCATTTGGTTTTCCAAAATGAATTCATTGGCACTGAAATAACAATTCATGTCTATTGCTGTTGTAAGGAAAGCAGCATCATTAACTCAATTCTCTAGAGACATTTTATGAGCGGACTCCGGTTTTAAGCCAAGTTTGGTTTGGTCTCCCACATTACCAATACAGACCAAAGCAATGTACTATCATGTAAAGCAAAACATATGCACTCTGGCCAAAGACGAGCCGGTAAAAGAATAGAATTGTGACCGTACCGTTCCAGGTGGAGCGATTCTCGACTCGAGACCAGGGTGGAGACCAGCCGGGTGCCCCATCTGTGCAGGGGCCACAGCCTCTGTGTTCCCATCTTTAGTCAATTTCTTCCAGGAGACTATAGTGGTCTCGCCGGGGCGGAGCTCGACGGTGAACAACTGCCGGGGAGCCGGCCGGGGCGGCTCCTGCGAAGAAGACGCTGGAAATGGAGCGGGAGGTGGAGGAGCAGGGTTAGGGTTTATAACTTTGGGAGCAGATTTTTCGTCTTCCATGCCGGAAAATAGAGTCGTTTTCCCCAATCTAATTTTTCATTCTCATTCATGCTAATTCCGGCGAGTTAGTCTCGTCATCTGCCTGCCAGATGTCTGTTGAAATCACTAAGTGGAATAATAATAAGAAAAAATAAGAACATGAAAGCTAGTGTAAGACCTACATCCAATTTTACCTCCTCTTGGCCTTCTTCCTCTCTTGGCTCTGGCTGAGAAGCTGCTATTCTATTCTTCTACCACACCCTAATTTTTCAGTTTGTGTATTGAGTACCTTTGTTGTTGTATGTGTGTTAGTTGCGACTTGGATATGGAAACAGTGAGTGGGTGGAATACAATTGCAAAGTTTTGATCACACTGATAGGCATTACAAGTGGCATGTCTGAATTGAACCAACGGTAATGATGAACCAAACTTGTTATCGATGTGTGTCCCAAGCTTGTGGTTTGAGGAGTATGTAGCACAAGTTGTCGAATTGAGATCCCTTTTACCAAATTTTATTTAATGAATGTGTCGGAGTGATATGTATTTAATGATGCGAGTCAGGGTAATAACAAGAATGCAAATAGTTAAACCAAAATCTTTGGGTTCTTTCAGTGAACAGACGGTTTTTATTTGTTATCTTTCCCCTTTGTGATATTCATTGTTCTGTATGATGAGCCTGTCAGACTCCATTCAAAGCTCTCTTCCGCTTGAGAATGTAGTGAGCCTGAAAAGCAAAAGAAGAATGCCAAACAAATCGTCGGCCATCGATTATGAGTACTTCCTTCTTTTGAACGACTTGAACAATTGCCGACTTTGCAAGCTATGCCCAATTGCCCATCACCCATTAGTTTAAAGCCTCAAGACTTTCGCAATTAATATGGTCTCCAGAATCGACCTCGGGGTCTCATTCTAGGCCCAGGTAGGCCAGATATATATTGCCGTAATTGACTAACTCGTATAATTCCGTGCCCAACGACCGTGACACAATTCCTAGCCATATTACAAAAGTCAATAAATCCATAGCTGCCAAAACAGTCTTTTACTGTATTCAATCTTGCTCAATCTTGCAGCGATAATCACTTCAATCGCTACAGAAACAAAATTTGACCTGCCAGGTTGCAACCAATTTGCTAAATGCTTTAAAATTTTTCCATAAAGAAATACCTGTATATAATGCCTCCAGGATTCCCGAATTGAACAAACAAACCCACTTCACAAAAGCAGGGAAGCGGCCACAAGAACTACAAAATAATATAGGTGACAATTGAATTGCCATATAATCCGACATTGTCTTTTTACTTGTGGCCACCGCTGGCTCCTCAACCTCCAATTAAACAGGAGGTAACAAAAATTACAGTTTGAACTAGAAAATAAGCATCATCATCATTGTCCGCATCATACTCTAGGAATTTTACTACCAGTTACGGGTAGTAAAATTTCATGACCAGAAGGCTTTGAATTAAGAAACATCAATAAATTGACCATGGAATTTGATCTTATATCTAACTTGAGATCCAAAGTATTAGTTAAAATTTTGAGTCAGCTGAAGTACGCCAAAATCAACTTGGAACTAATTTCTTTTTAACTTTCTTTTTATTGAAACACAAATGTGGCAATCCTTGACACCACACGATGAATTTAGGGTGGGCATACATCCAAGCAAGTGTAAGGATCAAGAATATTTACATCCAAATTCAATTTTAGGAAGAGTACCTGCATCAGAACAATTTGTCAATAACATGGAGAAGAGAGCACTTGTCCGAGAACAAAAAACATCCCCACAATCTATAAAATAAGGCCAGTGGAATCACTTACATTTACAAAGAACATAAAGATATCCCATCTATGCAACCAAAGCTTCTTCAAGAACTGTAAATTACAGCATATGCAGTAAATGTCAGTTATATCTCTTATATGCATATTCTCACCCAAAATTTCTATTGATGAGTTGACAACAGCTATCTAAATGATAATGCTCAAATTCAAGGCAGAACCAGTGTAGGTTATCAACTTGAAATTGACACTCAAATGTAACAAAAATGACATTAGGATAACAGCCTATCACAGATCGAGTTTTTCATTAGATGCATTCAAGATGAAACAAAAAAAACTTTGTGTATAGTCCAATCTTATAAAACATATACCTTTTTTTCTATTTGCTGCTCCACCAGCTGCTTTGGAACCATCTCCATGAGTAGCCTGGGCAATAGGGGCACTGCTTTGGTACATCAGGCAATTCCAAGTCACTTTCAACAATCTCACCATCTTCAGTGTCCGCTTTCTTGTTTCCTTCAATTTCAGAGGTTTGTGGAACATTTGGCAAATCTTGAAGAGTAAGCTACACAACATAAATATCCTTTTCGGTTAGAACAGAATCCATAAGCATCCATTTAAGTACTTGATACATTTTTTTTACATTTTGAAAGGTCATCCTAAGGTCAGGATAGAGATTTACCCCAACAAATTATCCCCCCTCAAAATCCATGGGAAAATATGTAATTAGAAATATCCCAGTATAGAAACCAGGCACAACTCTTTTTTTTTTGAGACTGGTTACATGAGTAAGCTGCTGTGACTCAATCATGTATGTTTTGAATTACCAGAAGAAATATGCACTTTCAATTGTCTACATAACTAGAGCAACAATAAAAGGCATAATACCTCAGTCTCCCAAATTCTCAAATTCAGCAAGAACTTCCTCCTCATCTTCCGCTGATAGCTTCTCTCCCAGAATCACATTAATTTCCTTAAAAAGGAAAAAGAAAAATAAGTTTGAAGCTGAGATCAAGCGTCACTATAACAAAGTAGAAAGAGATTCCAACAAGAAAAAAAAGGCAATAGTGAGAAAAGCTCTATTGATCTTGTAATTTCACTGTGATTAATTATTGCTCCGTTGTTGGAGACATGTTTTAACACATAGAAGTTTAAATCTTGAAAAACAAATTAAAGAACATTCAGCATTCTCACTCCGGAGTTCAAAGACATCCTTATATGCTTTTGTTTCAACAGGAGTAACTGGAAGGATACTGGAAAGTCAACTTACATCTTGATATGCTTTTGCCTCAGCAGTATCATCCATCAGCTTTTGCACATCCTCCAGTCTGATCTCATTTTGAAGTGACTTCATAGCATCACTACCTGCTTTAAGACTTTCAAAGATAGCCTTCTGCTTGCTGGTCAGTTCAATATCTGCCCACCTAAAAGAAACTAAAGATTAAAAGCTAGATGGAGCGTAATATCCAACACGAATAATAAATAAACAGCACATAGTCCACAGATGTTACAGATGGTAAACATTTTGATACTTTATAAAAAAAAAGGGTAAACATGTTCAATTTATATTGGTGATGTCATATTATTATTGCTTATGTACCTGCTGCTCCACGTTAATAAGCCAGGCATCAACTTGCTTTAGCAATTCCTCTTGAGCTTTCTTCTTCTTTAATGCGAGCAATGCCCTGTCTTTTTTCTTCTCTCGAATCAAGTCCCTTGCAGCTTGCTTCTCAGCTTCAATCACCTTTTCCAGCTGGAAAGTCAACAGTAAGATGAGAATCATCCCCGATCAGAATCAAGACTACTCACAGCGATAGCATAGAAGATAAGTGGGTTGTAAAAGAGTGCTAACACTGATGTTATCTCTCAGGTATGCTGGTAATCCTAGCAGACATAGATCAAGACCTCACTATTAGAAGCACTGAACTAAATATGGTGCATTGGGCTGGTTAGGCTGAAAGATGCAGAAAGTGTTCCATGTCGAGTTTAAGAATCTAATTTCATGTTCCTACAGCACAATAACGTCCTTGTAAGAAAGACCATTTAAACTAGCCAGCAGAACCAAGTTTCTACAAGTGCAAATTACCGTTTACACGGCCTTCTTGATACAAATAATACTCCCTAACTTAATATCATAACAAGCCAGCAAACTCGTAATCACGAGCTGGATATATATAGTTCCTTGGTTCTTCAAACAAAAGTTGAGAACATACTTGCCAGTTGCCACCATCAGGATATACCACTCCCCTCAAAAAATTTATCTTCATGCCTAAGAATTGCACACGTACAAAAAAAATGTCCCATTCCATTCGAGTAAAAACCAAAGGATACCTCATATCTCCCATCGTACTAATTGAAATTAAGATTAACGTGATACAAGTTTTTCCGAGTTGCAGATAACCGGGAAGCACACAAACTCAACAGCGCAAAAATTCAATTTGAAGAAATCAAATTACTGTAGTACACTCTAAAATCCGCTACACGATGGAGTCATATCCCAGCTCAACAGCAAAATAACACCTACATGGATGTAAAAACCATCATCGGTCGATAAGAAACAGCCAAATTAAAGATATGACAATCGAACCTGCTGCTGGTACTGACCAAGCTTCCGCCGCTGCGTTTTGAGGGAGAGAATCGCCCGATCCACATCCGTGATTTTCGGCTTCTTGACAAACAAATTGCCCATTTCTCCTTTTTGTTTTCCCTGTGGAGTTCCTCTTCTTCATCTAAATCACGCCGGAAACCATTGATTTCAAACTGAATCGGCGGAAACACAATCGAAACCCTAGATATTGGAAGTCTTTCTAGCCCGATCCTGACTCTTCCTTCTTTCCCTCAAGCCACCGAAAACGCGTTGGAAGTTGAAACACCGGAGACTCGGCGAGACAGCTTCCGAGACCTCGCAGTTCCCGCGCAGTCGCGGACTACGCCTGCCTTTCCTTCTTCAATGCAGTAAAGCGGCGTCTCTTGTGCTTCTCCTTGCAATGTTCATTCTGTTTCTTCAACACCAAATTTTAGCCATGTCCAGCCCATCTTCCACATTTGATTTGTCATGCCATTTCTGTTATCAACATGTACAAACGTATGGTAGGGTCTCAGGACATACATACGATGGGTGCTTTAGGAAGCTGATAGGTGAAAGGTTGAAAATTTATATCAGCCTGAAAATTATCACACTGATATTTTTTAATTAGTGACAACCCGAAAATAAACAAGCGTCAGGGTAAAAAATTTTAGGCCTGATTTGTGAAAAGCGAAATATGTTTGGGAACTGAAAATAAATTGCGTTGATGTCGCCCTCTTTCTCTCTGGTGGTGGGTGTCAGCCTCGTTGGGTCCCTCCTCCCCCGGCTGCCGCCGCCGCTGTATCTTTGAGCCCCCCACCTCAACGCTACCGCCGCACTCACCCCGGTGTGTGTGTGTGCACAACTACCCCTCCGCCGCCACACTGTTGAGCCGAGGGAGCCCCCCGGTCATATCTCCTTTAAATTTAATCCATTTTTTCTATTTTTCATCATTATTAGAAAGAGCCCTGAAAATGAGGAAGAATGAAAAAAAATGGGCCAAAACGGATCAAAAATGAGGGAGATATGAACTATTGAAGTTTGTTCCATTTTAATGGGGAATTACATGATCCAATTTGCTATCGTACAATCAATTACACGATAGTACTGGCTATCGAGTAACTGGTTACACTATAGGACTGCCTATCGAGTAACTGGTTACACTATAGGACTGGCAATCGAGTAACTGGTTATACTATAGTACTGGCTATCGAGTAACTGGTTACACTATAGTACTGACTATCGAGTAACTGGTTACACTATAGGACTGGCTATCAAGTAACTGGCTACACTATAGGACTGGTTATCGAGTAACTGGTTATACTATAGTACTGGCTATCGAGTAACTGGTTACACTATAGTACTGGTTATCGAGTAACTGGTTATACTATAGTACTGCCTATCGAGTAACTGGTTACACTATAGGACTGGCTATCGAGTAATCGATTACGCGATAACTTTTTAATGGGACAAACTTCAACGATGCGTATCTTACTCATTTCTGATCCGTTTTGGCCCATTTTTTTTCATTCTTCCTCATTTTTAGTGTTCTTTGTTATAATGATGTAAAAATGTCCAAAAACGGACTAAAAACGAGGGAGATATGAAGGAGACGGGGGGATCCCTCGGCTTAACAGTGCGGCGATGAAGGCGTCAAGGCAAATACCGGGGTGACCGGCTTTGGACGACCCGAGCAGTTGCCCGGGAGGGGTGGGCATGGGTTCCCTCGGGTCAACGGGGCGGCGGCGGCGACCAGGGGGGGGGGGGGGAACTCAACGAGCGGCGGCGGGGATGGGGGCCACAGACTCTCCCGGCTCAACGGGGCACCGTCAAGGTGGGGGTACTCACCGAGGGGGACGAAGCTCTGGGAGAGAGGTGATTTTTTTCGTTGAAGAGGCGCGACGATCGATTCGTCGGCCTGATTCTCACTTCAATGAGAATCAGTTTTTCAGGGGTAAAAGGTGAAAATTGTCACCTATCACTTTCAGGGCCATTTTTCAGCCTTTCAGTAAACAAACACAAAACAGGGGTGAAAGGTGAAAAGGTGAAAATTTTCACTTATCACGATCACCGACCATTTTTCACCCTTTCAGCTTCCAAATACTTTTCACCCTGAAAGGTGAAAATTTTCACCTTTCAGGGCTAAAATATACTTTTTTTCAGCAAACAAACGCACCAAATATATTCTACCTCCGGTCATTTTTAATCAAGGTTTTCAAAACTGGACCAGCCAACGACCCGGATTGATGGCCGATTTGGTTGGAACCCGAAGGGATCACAAAGGTATCTGATCGTCAAAGAGAGAGAAAGAACTAAAATAAAAGAGATAACTTGATTGATTGCATACCGAGGAAGAGGATGAAGGTCTCCTTATAAAGACATAAGGGACGAAGGTCCCCTAATTGGGCTACTAACGGGCCAGGCTTACATGCACTATTCTACTAATTGATACGAAAGTAAATCTAATCCTAATCATAGATAGCCCATCATGATGTCCAGCGTGCTGACGTATGTGTGCTGACGTCCTGAGCTGACATTCACAACAATCCACCACGCTCCGCTGTTCGCCTTGTCCTCAAGGGGACCACTCCGAAAAATGAGCCATGATGTCATCTTCCAACTCCCATGTAGCATCTTCTAACATTTTTCCATGCCATGCAACCAAAATATCCGTAGTAATGCGCCCAGATCTCCGTACCCGGCGTTTGTCAATGATAGACGTCAGAACATGTGCGTCCGAATCTGTCGTGGTCTGAAGTGGAAGAGGCCCACCAATAATCACAGATGTGGGATCACCCACAAACTGTCGGAGGCGTGAAATGTGGAATGCAGGGTGGACCAGTGATTCCGGAGGCAAGGCCAGACGATAAGTCACTGACCCAACTCGCTCCACACAGAGTAGGGGCCATGATAATGGGCCGCCAATTTGGCCTAGTCTATCCGAAATAGAGAAGTCTGGTGCTGAGGTAGGACCGACACATAGACCAGATCTCCAACCTGGAACTCCATGTCCGTGCGCTTTTTATCATATATTTGCTTCATGCAATTCTGCGCTGATGCCAAATTAGCCTTTAACTGCCGGAGTACCTCATCTCGTGATTGAAGCATATCATCAACCTCCGCAACCGAAGAACGTTGAGGTACATAAGAGAGAACTGAAGGTGGGGCCAAGCCATAGACAACTTCAAAAGGTGTAAATCCAGTCCAGGTATGGTAGGCCGTAATATACGACCATTCAGCCCACAGAAGCAGCTGTAACCATTTGGGGGGTTGATCCCCCACACCTCAAATACTGCTCCAACCATCTGTTAACTACCTCCGTTTGGCCATCATTTTGTGGGTGATAGGTCGTGCTCATGTGAAGTGCCGTGCCCTGAAGAGCAAAGAACTCGCGCCAGAAATTAGAGAGAAATACTTTATCTCAATCGAACACAATAGTCTTGGGCATGCTGTGTAACTTAGCAATGTCTCTCACATAGACATCCGCCACCATCCTAGCAGTAATGGGATGGCTCAATGCACAGAAGTGGGTATACTTCGACAGCCGGTCCACAACAACTAGGATGACTGACTTTTCTTGCACAACCAGTAGCGCTTCGACAAAGTCCATCGAAACATCTTCCCAAACCTAATCTGGAATAGGAAGAGGCTGAAGCAGGCCTTGTGGAGAAGTGGTTGCCGCCTTGGCTCTCTGACAAGTGTCACAAGCGGCCACATAGTCCTAGATGGTGCATCGGATTCCAGGCCAAAGAAAACTCTGGCTCACCCTCTTATATGTCCGGAATGTACCCTCATGACCCGCCATCAGTGTATCATGAAAATGGGAAATGATGCGTCAGCGCAAACTTCTCGTGTCTGGCACCAACCTTCCCTTCCACAATAAGATGTCCTCATGCCACATGTAGAAAGGCCCATCCGAGGGCTGCTCCTAAATATGCGCGATCAAGCGTTAGGTGTATGGATCATCCCCATATGCCTACCGGAGGTCTAAGAGGAACAAACAACTCAGTACGGATAGTGCCATACACATGCCCTCGTTGTCCCTACGTGAAAGAGCATCGGCCACTGTGTTCTCTGACCCTTTTTGTAGATAATTTCATAGTCATACCCCAGTAATTTGCTCACCCAGCGTTGCTGTGCTGGTGTTGATACTCGTTGTTCTAGAAAATATTTAAGAGGCTGATGATCCGTGCGGATGGTGAACCGACGCCCCAGCAAATATGGCCGCCACTTCGTCACAGCATGAACAATGGCCAGCATTTCTTTTTCATACGCCGATAGAGTCAACGAGCGGCTTGAAAGGGCTTTGCTGAAGAAGGCCACAGTTGGTCTTTTTGCAAAAGGACCGGCCCCAGGCCCATGTCTGAGGCATCTTTTTCCACCACAAACGGAAGATAGAAATCCGGCAAGAGTAGTACAGGTGCTATGACCATGGCCTGTTTCAAACGATCAAATGCAACTTGTGCCTCGTCCGTCCAAGCGAATGCCCCTTTTTTAAGCAAGGCAGTAAGTGGGCTGGCCATAACACCGTATTGTCTGATGAACCGGCGATAATAGCCTGTTAAGCCTAGAAATCCACGAAGGCCTTTGACACATGTAGGCGCGGGCCAAGATGTCATAGTTGAAACTTTGGCTGGATCGGTGGCCACCTCATTGTGAGCAATAAGTTGGCCCAAGTATTCCACCTCTTTGCTTCCAAAAGAGTATTTTGAACGTTTAAGAAATAATAAATTCTCTCTTAAAGTGGAGAAAACCAACCTCAAATGATCCAGGTGGGACTCCCATGACTTGCTATATATGAGGATATCGTCAAAAAAGACCAAAATGAACTGCCAAAGGAAGGGACGGAAAAGATCATTCACCAGACTTTGAAATGTTGCCGGCGCATTTGTCAGGCCAAAGGGCATGACCAGGAACTCGAAGTGACCGTCGTGCGTGCTAAAGGCCGTCTTGTACACATCCGACAGTTGCATCCGAATCTGATGGTACCCGGAGCATAAGTCGAGTTTGCTAAAAACCATAGCACCAGCCAACTCATCCAATAATTCTTCACCGACCGGGATATGATATTTGTCTTTAACAGTAATAGCATTCAAAGCACGATAGTCAACATAGAACCTCCACGTTCCGTCCTTCTTGCTCACCAATAGAACAAGCAAAGAAAATGAACTAGTACTAGGTTGCATGATACCTGATTTCAGCATGTCCTGTACCAATCATTCAATCTCTGTCTTTTGAACGTGTGGGTAGCGGTATAGACGTACATTAGCCGGAGCAGCACCAGGAAGAATGGGAATAGAGTGGTCATGGGTTCCTGGCCGGTCGGCTCGGAGAAGAGATCCAGATGTTCATCTACAAATTTGAAAAATGACCCAACTGCCTGGGCTGTGTGTAATGCGCCAGGTTGTGCCCCTTGTAGGCACACACGCTGTCCATGGACTTCAAAATCCATAATCAAATCTTTAAATTTCCACACCACGTCCCCTAAGTCCTGGAGCCATTGGACCCCTAAGACCACATCCGCTCCCTTGGTCGGCAATAAGAAGAGATCAGTAATAAAGGTGTGACCTTGGATAGTGAGGGCGGCCTGGGCACATACCCCAGAGCTTCGGAGATGTTTGTCGTTCCCAGTAAGGACGTCAAAGGGCTTGGCATCAGTCACATAGCAACCCAGCCGCTGTGCCACCTTGTCGTTAATGAAGTTGTGGGTAGACCCACTGTCAATCAGCACGGCTACACCTTGGCGCTTGAGGAGTCCTTGTACTCGCATAGTGCGTGGAGTAAAAGTGCCTGAATAGGCATGCACCGAGATCTAGGGTTGCACGTCATCATACTCGTGGGTCACCTCCTCAATAGGGTATGCCACTTCCTCTTCAACCTCCTCGACGAGTAAACTTCCCGGAACAGAATAGCGATGGCCCTGGAAAAACTTCTTGTCGCACTTGAAACACAACCCCTTGGCTCGTCGCTCCTCCACCTGGGCTGGAGTCAGCGACAGACATGTGGGGCAATAGCTCCTGTAGGAATGGGCCGGCCGGCATGGGAACCAGGTGCTGGCACTAAGCTGTTAGGGGCCCTTGGTGGCATACCCCCACGCCCTCCTCTTCGCTAGCGGCCTAGCTTTTCCTCCTCGATGCGAGCGTGGCGTACCACATCCCTCATCGTGTGGCAAGGATAGTCTCTCATCTCGTCCGATATCTCCGGCTTTAATACCCTCTTGAACGTACCCACTAATGCTGCCACTGGCCAATCAGGCAGGCGATTGACAATTTTCATAAACTTGGTATAGTATGCTCGCATCGTTGTGATCTGTCATAGGCTAAATAACATCTCATTAAAGTCTTGGAATTATTGGAACCAAATTGAACACAGAGTTCATTAGTAAATGACGCCCATGTCAGAAAGCGAACCTCCTTCTCGTAATAGCAGAACCACACCGAGGCGTCGTCGTCCAAGTGGAACGCTACGATGCGCAGTCGTTCGGCCTCTGAATTGGTCCCCTGGTAGTCAAATAATTTCTCTGCCTTGTAGATCCACTCCGTTGGATCGTCTTCCCCATTGTAACGTGGGAATTGAAGATGAGCCAGTCTGGGCTCTGCCCCACCTACGCAGGCCCCCTTGAGGACCCAGCGGTTCCTCCCAGTCACCATCGATCTGCTGTTGTATATTCCGAAGAGGCTTTGTCATAGAGGCATTTGTTCGAACACCTTGTATGCCTCGTAGCCCTCCACCTGTACGGCCTCCATCCGCGGTCTGATTAAGGGATCCAAATTGGACCCCCTGCATGTGGGAATTCAGCAGAGGAACCCATGCTCTTGATCCGCCAAAACCCCTCAAATCACCCGCCTATGAAGTTTCACCATTTACTGCGGAAAAGGCCGGTGGAGGAGTCAGCGACCCCCCTGTTTGGTTGGCCGCGACTTTTGCCTGCGTGGTCTGCAATTGAAGCAGCTCCGCAAGCATGGACTTGATATCGACCATGTCGTTCCCTTCGGTCGCCTTCGGACTGACGACCACATTGGTCGCCTCTAGCTCTAGCTACGCCCTAGTGGCCATAGTTGGCTGCTTGCGAGGCAGCATCTCCGTCACAGATCAGAACAGCTTTGATACCAATGCTGTGACCCGAAGGAATCACAAGGTATCGGATCATCAAAGAGAGAGAAAGAACTAAAATAAAAGATATAACTTGATTGATTGCATAGCGAGGAAGAGGACGAAGGTCCCCTTATAAAGACATAAGGGAGGCTCGCCCTAATTAGGCCACTAACGGGCCTGGCTTACAAGCATTATTCCACTAATTGATACAAAAGTAAATCTAATCCTAATCATAGATAGTCCATCGTGATGTCCGGCATGCTGACATCCGGGCTGACGTTCACAACATTTGTCCACGGTCAAACTGGTTTGACCTAGTATGGGTGTGCATCTTACATATATAATAAATATAATTTTTATATAATATTAATATCAAAATAGTTGTAGCTCAAGGAGTTAAGGCTCAGGTATTTGAAATAATTCTCTCTTTTATTAGACATGACAACCACAACGAATTCACATGACTCCTTCTCCCTCACATCCCGGCCAACTCGTATACTCGTTCACGAACTAAGTTCAAATCAATCCTTCTATGTCTTCTCCAATTTTGGAAAGAGGAAGTCACGTGATTTGGCAAAATATACATGATATTTTAGAAGAGTGAATATTTTCAAATATACATAGTATTTTGGAACACAAGGAGTATAATTTTTTTAATTGATACATTTTTCTTCAAATGAAATAAAAATTATTTCAATAAGGAAAACGATATTTGTACATCAGATTTTCTACACATTTCCATACACATCAGCTGTGCACGGAAATGTGTAGGAATCTGATGTAGGGTTATCACTCCCTTTAAATAAACTGTATCTATTAAAAATAACTGAGGGAGTAGTTAAAATTCCCTTGAAGTTAGTAAAATTAAGCAGAATCTATAGTATAAAATTTCTTTTGTATACTGTTTGCTAGACTGATTGAGTCTCAACATTTGTTTTTAAAAAAGACAAAAACAAGGAAAATAGCCGACGTGTCAATACTGATATATGTCTGCTATTTCAACTTTAGAATTCACACTCAAATTCGTTATACTCCCTCCAAGCGAGAATCAAACTAGGCTGAACCCTCTTTTCGACAGAAATTTAAAATGGGCCCCACAAACTCATAAATTTAACTTATTTTAAAATATTGTCAGATGTTTTTTTTTCATGGATGGAGGACCTTATTTTTCGGGAACCAGTGAAATAGATAGGACTCTCCAAGGGAAATATGTTATTATGTCATGGTAAAAAAAATGTATAAGATGTATCTAGTTAGTTTAAGCATATATTAACATCTAAAATCCCTACTACCAATGTCAAACAATCATAATACCATGTGAACACAATTATACTAACATATACCACTTGAAAAACATGAGGAATGATGATAAAAAAGACCAAATTTAAAGGTAGGATCAATGATTAAGTGGAGAACACGATAACACATCGTAAAAAGTCAAACAAGAATATAGAATCAAGAAAATAATAGTGTATTGGTTGAGAGAAGAAGCCGACAAGGAGATCAAAGTGTCCAAGCGTTGTCGCCTAGTGCTTGGAACGGCGCTGGAATGTGTGGGTGGGTTCAAGATCGCTGCATATCTTAAATATTTCGATAATATCTCAGACATCTCTACTTTAGATATATCTGAGATATTGAGGAAACAAGTTTTTCCCTATATCCAAGTGACAGATATTCAACGCGTATATGAGATATTCGAACCATGTAAAGAAGTCATCAAGAAGTCAACAAGACTTTGATTACACATGCTTTTCCATAAAAAGTTAGCAACTTCCACTTCTGTGTTTCACTTTGACACTTTCATAATCCGCGGGAAGCTGTTAAAGGCAGGTGACACTTGTTACAACAGGGAGCTGGCTGACACTCTGCAAGCGGTGGCTGAACAGGGTCCCTCTGCTTTCTACAATGGCAGCATTGGTGAGAGTTTTGTGAAAGACGTGCAGAAGGCTGGCGGAATTTTGACGATGGAAGACCTGAGGCAGTACACGGTCGAAGTGGAGGTGCCTATGGACCAAAAGTTATTTTTTTATGGATTAAATTGTCTGCGCATACAGAGAAGAAACCTGTACTTGAAAACCTTTTCTTACAAATTAAAACTAGCAACTAAAACCAATTAAGTGCTCTGAGAGTTACCTCGAGGTGCTGCAGCATGCATTGCTGCAGTAGCCGTTGCATGCTAATGCCAGCATACAGGCAAAGCTTCTTAAAAATAGTGATGGCAAAAGACCCTTTCTCAAAATTCATGCCCCAATCTAGCAAGATGGGTTTAATATATCTCTACACCATTAAATTTTCTTGGATTGTTAGATAAATGCGATATTTTGCCTGAAATATAAGGAGATGAGATACCATGCTCATCGTAACAGGAGAAATATCTGATTAGGCTCCCATGATGAAGAAAAATGGACAATTCGAAGTCTCCAAACCTCCCTCTCTCTCTCTCTGCCCTCCGTACCCTTGTTATGATCTCGTTGTATGATGCTGAGATACAGTTTAATTTAATTGGTTACTCGTTTTATTTCCATCTATTTAAAATACAGTTAAGTCAAAGATAATCTCACCCATTGACTTGTTATTTCTAATTAGATTAGAAATAGGAATTTGCAACGAGGAAAGCCTTAAGCCTAATTCTATAATAGGGCTTCTGCAGCTACAGTAATCCATGAATGGTGCTGTTATCTCTTTTTCCTCATCTGATTATTCTTCTCTTTCATTCTCTACTCTCCTTTTCATCCAACTTTCTCTACCTTATTGACCTTGTAATCCTAAGGGGGTCGCATCAGTCCTCTCCTTTTGAGTTCATTATATCAGAATCCGAATCGAAAAATTTGCATATTAGGATATTTTGGCACTTCATAGTTCCTGCTTGCTTGGAAAACTATATTCTGAATTGAAAAGCAATACATGAAAAGGAAAGCATAATTAGCATGAAATCTGCCTCGATTTAGACAGTTACTAACAATGGCTTCTCATAAAAACAGGTATATAAGACATTGTTAACGTTTTTAACCTGCTCACCTCATCTTGAAAATAATTCATGCTAACTTGACTATATTAGGGCAAGAAAACAGGTTAGTTTAGTGACTCAAAGGTGGAACTGATTGTTTGAGGATGCAGATTGGTGTGGATAGAAGCCTTGAGTCCATTTTTTTTTTCTTTCTGAAACTAGTTACTTGTGTTCCACATCTTTGTATGTCTACAAAGAGTGAGTAAACCACATAATCATTACTATAGGAGCTTACATTTGTTCAGGCCTGTGTTGTACGAAACAATTATTGGTCAAAAGATTGTAATTGCACATTAATAAGGCCAAAAGTGTTTAGTATATACCTAACAAACTTTGAACTTTGAATGTATATAGCTCTTTTTTTCTTGCTACATGGATTGTATGTAACTCAAGTTTTTGGTATCATTCTATGTTCTGTTAACTGAATCTAATTGGTTGTGTTCAGCATCATTGTATGTCTACAAAGAGTGAGTAAACCACACGTTCACTACTATAGGAGCTTACATCTGGTGAAGCATTAAAAAATGGTCTTTTAATGGAAAAAATTGGTCTTATTTAATGGTAGAGTATTATCTGGTAAGTTACAATATAGATATTGACGTGACATGTTGATGACTACCATTGAGGAGCTGAATTCGTAATTGTAAGATATGGAGATGGAGATCTAATGTATGTCATGTAGTATATATAGAACTGAAATGGTGTTTAATATTTATCGGACCGAATAATGGAGATCTAATGTATGCCATATAATTTAAGAAGTATGGCAATACGTGGTTGTCTGTTCAAGAATAAAAAAGATATTCGGTTGTAGATTAAGCATGTGCATTTGCACGCACTTCAACTAGTATTATTATTAATCATTGTACTTACCTCAACTGGCTTGCAATGCTGGGAAACAAGCAGCTCCAGGTCCGATTCTCTGGCTTCCAAGACCGAACTGATGCTTAATCTAATCAAAACAAGTAGAATTGGGATTGAAATCAATGACCCTCAAAATTCTCTTCACACCCAACTAGAAATCACGACACAGAGCGTGGGAGGCATGCAGGGCATGATACTGCACAATTTACGTGAGAGAAGAGGGAAAGGGAATCAGCACGTGCAAGGCTCCGAGGTGAGGGGAATCGCTTACCCCGGAGACGAACAGCGAAAGGAGAACGAGGAGCGGCTGTGGTGGAAGGGGAAGAAGGAGGGCCTCCTTCGTCGTTGACTGCGGGATGGGAAACCCGTGGAAGCAGAGAAGACATTCCAAACCTAAGTGCGTGGGTGTGGCCGGAGTCGGGAGCCGTGAGCACGAGGTAGGAAGCCGGGGGACCCGTCGGTGTTTCTTTCAAAAAAAAAAAGTGCAGCTGGTTAGATTCAGCCCTTTTTTCAAAAATAAAACAGGAAGGGGGGAAGTCGGACGGGGTCAAGGGAGCAAGGTTTTAAAAACTGGACCGGTGACCGTCCTGGAATTCCTGCCGGGTAGGTCTAACCGGGTTCAACCGGGGGCCAACCAGGGTACCCCGTGATTAAAAAAAATAAAAAAGGGGCGGCTCCCTCTGGCCGCCGCCAGAAGGAGAGGGTGAAGGGTGGGGGGCGGGGGGAAGTCGGACGGGGTCACGAGAGGAAGGTTTTAAAAACCGGACCGGTGACCGTCCCGAAATTCCTGCCGGGTAGGTCCAACCGGGTTCAATTGGGGGTCAACCCGGTGATTAAAATAAAAATAAAAAAAGGGGCGTCAAAGGGGAGGCCGGAGGGGTGGGAAGTTAAATCTTCATAACTTCGTGTACACATATCAGATTGGACTGATTCAAGCTTCATGTTAAAGTTCAAGAAGTCAGCTTTCCAACGCCACCGATCGCGCGTAATTTGGAGTTTGGAGCGAAAAGTTATGACCATTGGAAAATCGTGCTGCAAAATGAATAGTAAACCGATCGATCGGACGTGTACGCGATCGATCGTATCTACTGGAATTTGCGTATTGATGCAAAGCGATCGATCGGCACAAAAGTGATAGATCGCAAAGCGATCGATCAGCCAGAAAAGTGATCGATCGCCGTATACGCAGAATTGAAATAAGGCCTATTTTGACTTGGATTTGGAAGGGGATTTGAGGGTTTTCCTTCACCCCTATATATATGCCTTAAGGAAGAACGTATTGGGCATTAGAGAATAGAGCAATTTGAGACCTTGGAGGCTAGAGCAAAGGAAGAAGAAGATGATGAAGATGAAGATAATGGATTCTCTTCCCATGCTTGGCTAAACTCCTATCCAAGGCGTAGATGAAGCCCAATAATCTGGTTGTGTAGTTTCTTTTCTCTCATCTTATGTTTTTACTCTAGTTGGTGTATGAACCTTTGTTATGCAATTAAAGTTAATTCATTGAGTTTATTCTTTGTGCTTGAGAGAGACAAGAGTGGATTTTATGAATTTCAATATGAAAGATTACTTGCATGTCTGAGAGGAATGTGAGTGTTCTGATTTGTCATATGTTAATAAAGTTTCATTGATTTATGCTTGAGAGAGATAGATCACAATTCCATATGCTTAATCGATTTATGTGTTACGTTCGAGAGGAGAGCACTATAATTTGAATTGATAGGTGTATGTCTGAGAGGAATACACCAGCCAATTGGAAATCTTTATTCAAAAGAGAGAGAGAGACGATACACTAGTTATTGTGGTGGATTCGAAGCCTTGGTTTTCTCCACATTGATTAAAACTCAACTTAGTAGTTAAAGTTCATAGCTTTATTTAGATTAAACAAAAACTGCAACTTTCTTCTCTTGAATTTGGTAAAAGATTAATCCGTCCCTGAGGTTCGACAACCCTTATCAATACTCACCGTAGTACAATTGCCTTGTGCACTTGCAAGGGTTTAATTTTAAACGATCAAGTTTTTGGCACCGTTGCCGGGGACGGCATAATAGTTTACTAAATTCTTAGCATAGTTAGTTTTAGAATAGTTTAGTTTAATTTAGATTTATTTTCAGTAGCTTAATTTCGTTGTTCTTCTTTTTCAGGATTAAGAGAGGACGCTGATTTTCGTCATCGTTGGAAGGGCCATCCCTTCCCACTGTTTGCACTCTCTTAACCCTCTTTTAGAATATCTTTGGGTGCTTGGTGTTTTTCTTTTCTTTGTGGGATTGCATGACGTGCTAGTTGTCGCTATTAGGTTGCTAGTTGTCGCTATCTAGGACTGATGCTTGCTAGTTGTCGCTATTAGGATTGCATAGGTTTTGTTTGATTTTTATTGTGCATGCATAGTTGTCAATCCCTGAACCCCGACCTTGCCTTTGATCCTGATCCTGAGCGCCTATATAGAATCTGTAGAACTCCTAGCAAACAAATCCTGAAATACATCCAATGGCGGACAACATGAACCTTGGGGGTGGGAATGGCCTAAACCAGAATCCACTAATGCCTCATGCCCGTACCCTGCAAGACTACTACCGTCCCACTGCCTACACCTCCCCTTCCTGTATCCTACTTCCTGCAACCGTGGCTAATTTTGAAATTAAGCCAAACATCATCCAGATGCTGCCCAAACATTATCCAGATGCTTCTGGTTGTTAGAAGGTCGTGTATAAAAAACACGACTGTATGAGTAGTCGTGTTTTCAAAGACACGAATGTGTGCCCAGTCGTGTCGTCCAAAACACGACTGTTAGAATAGTCGTGTTTCCTGCTTCTATACTTACCACGTTTTGATATTCTCTTTATCGACAATTGCATATGCAAGACACATTAATTGTTGATTGCTGTCGATTGCTGTAGCAACCAATAATACTCCAGGGTACTTTCCTTTTAGGAATGTTCCATCAAGCGTGAGCAACGGTCTCAGTGTTCTTCGGAATGCTCTTGCGACCGGGTCGAACATCCAAAACACACGTCTGAAGTCGTAGCCGACTAACTCAATTGGGATATCAGGTATATCAGCTGATCTTTCTATCACCACATGTGTACCTGCGTTAGACCGCTCTAATTCCCTTCCGTAATGTGGCAAAATGCGATATGCGTCTTCAGGGTTGCCATCGATCAATTCCTCTTTCGCCCTCCATGCCCTTTTATAGTTGACTGTCACGCCCCAATGCTTCTCAATGTATTGTTGGATATTTGAGATTTTTATGGAGTTTGAATCCTTATGGAGGCCATGACACTTCCTCGCAATCCAGAGGTGAGAAGCCAATGGATGATCTTTCGAACTTACAGAAGTGTCACATATATGCCGTTCTTCCCTCCTTGTCACACTGACTCCATCAAGTCTGTTCGACGCCCGTATGTACCACTTGCACCCCGAAACCTTGCACGTTGTAGCGAATGTGTCCTTGCTCTCATCCGCTACTTTGAACATGAACTTCCTCTTGATTGCCAGATCAGTTAGAACCCTCTTGAACTGCTTGACGCTTTCGAATCTAGCCCCTAAGGTAAGTTGTGCCTCGTAGTCTTCTGCTTGCAAACTTCCGGTCAACATCGTCTCCTCTTCACAATGTTTTGAAGGACCGGCCTGTGCAGAATAGGTACCCCAATCCCAACCACCATCACCCTCAATATTGAGGTAGTCATCGTCCTCCAACGCGACAGATTTCCCTTTACATGTGTCTCCTGCCGTGGGAACTCTAGAAGTCGATGTTCCCGTGTGATCTGGCTGGCTAAAATGTGGTACTGTAAGAGGCTCATCCCACTCATCTGCAGACCACGGTAATTCATCTTCATCCAATAATTCTTCTTCATCTGGACTGGAATCTTCATCTTCATCTTCTTCTTCATCTTCAGCTTCTTCTCCATCTCCCAATCTGCGTGAAAAAAGATGTATGAATGGACTTGAGAAAATGATAGCACGTAGTGAAGTCGTGTCTTATGCAACACGAATTCATTTGTAGTCATGTATTATGAAACACGACTATGTATATAGTCGTGTTGCATACGGCACGACAAAATTGTTAGTCGTGTACTATTATAGTCGACTATAATAGCACACGACTTGCCTGTATCCGTGCCTTAGAAGTCTCACCTCACATAATCTCCATCTCTTCCTCCTTCAACTGCTGATGCGGGTGTCTTATTGCCCGGGCTGGACGGCCTTGTTGTGACCCGTAAGGATCAGAAGGTACCAAATCGACAAAGAAGAAGGAAAATAGAAAGATAACTAGAACTTGTTTGATTGCATGCTCTCAAATGAGGAGGACGACCTCCTTTTAAAGAAAGCAGATGGCGTGGCTCTCTAGGCCTGGCGCCATCTGGCCAATCTGATGGGCCACTAATTGGCACTAATTATTCCCATTCAGCCTGTTACCTAACAATTAGCCTAAACGGGTCTGATTACAATGAGATACGATTCAATCAAATATCCTAATGTCTATCGTGATGGGCCAGTGACGTGGGTTGCTGTCGTAAACAATGGGCCTGGCCTGACGTCACAACAATTCACCACGCTCCGCTGTTCGCCTTGTCCTCAAGGCTACAGTTCCGGAAAACGAGCCATAACATCGTCTTCCAACTCCCATGTAGCATCATCCAACGGTTTACCCCGCCAGGCAACCAAAATCTCTGTAGTAATACGCCCAGCCCTCCGTACCCGGCGTTTGTCCATGACTGACGCCGGAACAGGTGCGTCAGATTCGGCCAGAGGTTGAAGTGGAAGAGGTCACCAATAGTCACGGTAGTGGGGTCACCAACAAACCGACAGAGGCGGGAAACGTGGAAGACAGGATGAACGAGCGATTCCGGTGGTAAGGCCAGACGGTAAGCCACGACGCCAACACGTTCCACCACTGCATAGGAACCATGGTAACGGGGCGCCAGCTTGGCCTGGTCCGTTCGAAACAAGGAAGTCTGGCGCTGAGAAAGGATTGACACATAGACTAAATCACCCTTCTGGAACTCCCTGTCTGTGCGCTTTTTATCATATATCTGCTTCTTTCGATTCTGCGCTGATGCCAAATTAGCTTTTAACTGCCGGAGTACCTCATCCCTCGATTGAAGCATATAATCCACCTCCGCAACGGAAGAACGCTGCGGGACATAAGAGAGAACCGATGGTGGCCCAATAATCTGGTTGTCTAGTTTCTTTTTTCTCATCTTATGTTTTTACTCTAGTTGGTGTATGGATTTTATTATGGACATTGTCCTCAATGTGAACAAAATATAGCATGACAATGAGCATATAATAAAGAAAATCAGATAAAGGAGAGAATACACTTGAATACGTGGGTTGCCTCCCACCAAGCGCTAAGTTTAACGTCTTCAGCCAAACTGAGCCATGATCATTCTATAATTATCAGATCAATTAAATACACCAGCCTGTCATCCAGGTCACCAACAGCCTCGAGATAGGGTTATAGACGGTGGCCAATAACTTTGAATGTACTCCCATCTTTTGGATTTTAGATCTCAACAGCACCATGTGGAAATACTTCTTTGACAATAAAAGGCCCAGACCACCGAGATCGGAGCTTTCCAGGAAATATGTGGAGCCTAGAATTATAGAGTAACACTTTCTGATCAGGCTGAAAAGACTTTCTGAATATCATCTTGTTATGTACAGCTTTGGTCCTCATCTTGTAGAGTTTGGCATTCTCATATGCATCAAAGCGCATCTCCTCTAATTCACTCAGTTGGAGTTTTCGCTGCTCACCTTTCTATCGGGGCGAGCCGTCTTCTCCAGAATCTGTTTGATTTCACGATTGGAGACCTCCACTTGGCCGCTCGTCTGAGGATGATATGGTGTGGCAACCTTGTGGGTGACAGAGTATTTCTTGAGAAGTGCCTCAAAAGACCTATTACAAAAATGAGAACCTCCGTCACTAATGATAGCACGAGGAGTTCCAAACCTGCTAAAAATGTTAGATTTCAAAAATTCCACCACAACTTTATGATCATTGGTCCTAGTGGCGACAACTTCAATCCACTTAGACACATAATCAACAGCAACAAGAATATATGTATGACCGAAAGATGGCGAAAAAGGTCCCATGAAATCGATACCCCATACATCAAACATTTCAACAATCAATATGGGTTGTAGGGGCATCATATTTCTTTTAGACACAGCTCCTAGTTTTTGACACCTATCGCAAGATTGACAATAAGCATGGGCGTTTTTAAATAGAGTTGGCGTTTTAAAATAGAGTTGGCCAATAAAAACCGCTTTGAAGTACTTTGGCCGCAGTTTTCTTACCACCGAAGTGTCCACCACAGGCTTGAGAGTGACAAAAAGATAAGATGCTATGAAACTCACTCTCGGGGACACATCGTTTTATGACTTGATCAACACATATCTTAAACAAGTCATGGTCATCCCAATAATAATGTTGACTCGAGAAAAAAATAAGTCTTTATCATGTTTAGACCAAAAGGTTGGGATTTGTCCCACAGCAAGGTAATTCACAATATGTGCGTACCAAGGTGGAGCAGTGGTGGAGACAGCAAAAAGCTGCTCATCAGGGAAGGAATCCCTCAAAGGTACGTGGCTTAGCAATTCAGGGGTAGGAATTCGGGATAAATGATCAGCCACGACATTTTCAGATCCCTTCTTATCTTTGATTTCAAAGTCAAATTCCCGTAGGAGTAAGATCCAACGGATCAGCCTTGGCTTAGCATCCTTCTTGGAAAGAAGGTACCTCAAGGGCTGCATGATCAGAGAAGATGATGATCTTACTACCCAGGAGATATGACCTGAACTTATCTAATACAAACACAACAGCAAGCAACTCTTTTTTGGTGGTAGTGTAATTCAATTGAGCATCAGTGAGTGTCTTGCTAGCATAGTATATAACATGAGGAATTTTGTTTATGCGTTGGCCTAACACTGCCCCTACAGCAAAATTAGATGCGTCGCATATTATTTTGAAGGGCAGTGTATAGTCAGGGGGCTTAATGATAGGGGAGCTAGAGAGGATGGTTTTTAATTTGGTAAAAGCTTCTTTGCACGACTCATCAAATTCAAATTGCACATCCTGACCAAGAAGGTGACATAATGGACGTGATATCTTGCTAAAATCTTTGATGAATCGACGATAAAACCCAGCATGGCCAAGGAAAGACCGTATTTGCTTTACTAATGTAGGTGGTGGTAAATTAGCAATCAGGTCAACCTTGGCCTTGTCAACCTCTATACCCCTTTTTGATATAACATGTCCAAGCACAATCCCTTGTTGAACCATGAAATGGCTCTTTTTCCAACTTAACACTAAATTTGTTTCCTCACAACGTTTTAAAACCAAAGTAAGATTGTGTAAGCAATCATCAAAACAAGCGCCAAAGATAGAGAAATCATCCATAAAAACTTCCAAAAATTTGTCAATCATGTCAGAAAAGATTGACATCATGTAGCGCTGAAATGTAGCAGGGGCATTGCAAAGACCAAAAGGCATTCTACGGTATGCAAATGTACCAAAGGGACATGTAAAAGTTGTCTTCTCTTGATCCCCTGGAAAGACTGGCACTTGATTATATCCTGAGTACCCATCTAAAAAGCAATAAAACTCTTGCCCTGCTAGTTTCTCTAGGATTTGGTCAATGAATGGGAGAGGGAAATGGTCTTTACGGGTGTTAGAGTTTAAATTTCTATAGTCAATGCACACACGCCATCCCGTGGTCTCTCTCACAGGCACTAGTTCACCCTCAGAGGTTGGTTTCACAGTTAAGGCCGACTTTTTAGGTACAACTTGGATGAGACTCACCCACTCGCTGTCGGAGATAGGATATATGATGCCAGCTTCTAAGAGTTTCACGACCTCTTTCATCACCACCTCTCTCATGTGAGGGTTCAACCATCTCTGCCCCTCCCTAGAGGGTTTGGCCTGGTCCTCCAGGTTTATGCGATGCATGCATACAGAAGGGTCTATAACCCGGAGGTCAGCCACTATCCACCCTATAGCTCGCCGGTGTGTGGTAAGGATCTCCAACAACTAGGTTTCCTGGTTACTAGAGAAGCTCGAGGAGATAATCAAATGAAGGGTGTCATTGGGACCGAGAAAAGCGTACTTCAGGGAGCTAGGCAGGTTTCAACTCAAGTGTGGGGGGAAACTCTATGGACAGTTTTAGTGGTAGGGCGGTGGACACAGGAAGAGGGTCAGGGTGGGGTCTCCATGGGGTATGTCCAGGGTATAAAGCGGCGACTAAATGGTGATGGACCTCCTCAAGGTTAGGTGTGCCTTCATATTTATTGATCCAGTCATAGAAAAGGGTGTGCTCGAGGGCATCTTTAAGCACAGTAAATGGAAGGTATTCTTGAACTAGGTCATCTAGGTTGTCAACCATAAGGCACTCAGCTTCACTCGAGGGTTGTTGGGAAGCACTAAAGATGTTTAGTTTAACTTTTATGTTCCCGAATGAGACGTTCAGGAGCCCTGACCTACAGTTAATGGTGGCATCGGCTGTGGCTAGGAAAGGGCGGCCAAAGATACCAGGAATCTGGGATTTGGAGTTGGCAACAGGTTCCATGTCTAAGACGACAAAATCAACTGGGAAGTAGAACCGGTCAACTCCAACAAGAACGTCTTCTATAACACCCCTAGGTTGACGAATGGATTGGTCTACTAACTGAAGGGTGACTGCGGTGGGCTGCAATTCTCCTAGGCCAAGTTGTTTATAAACTGAGTAAGGGAGGAGGTTGACACTGGCCCCTAAATTCAAGAGGGCTCGGCTAATGGTATGGTCACCTATGACAATGGATATAACAGGGACACCTGGGTCCTTAAATTTAGGTGGCATATCACTGGTCAGTAAAGAGCTTACTTGGTTAGTCAAAAAGACCTTTTGGGTGACATGGGATTTGATTTTCCGCTTTTTGGTACACAGGTCTTTCAGGAACTTGGCATAGGCAGGTACTTGTTTGATGGCATCTAAGAGGGGAAGGTTGATCTTAACCTGTTTGAATACCTCTAACATATCCTCCATTCGTTGGTGGGACTTACTAAACGGGGAGGGTTGGTTGAGGCATTGAGGGAAAGGAGCCCTAGGGATATAGGATTTTTCATTGGTGGGCTCAACTGGGACATCCTTCTGTGGTGGGAGACTAACCGAGACAGGTGTGGTAGGAGTGGGTTGGTTCGGTTTCTCTAGGGGAGTGTCCTCACTCACAATGGATGGGTTCCTAACCTGATTATCAACTTGCTTACCATTCCTTAAGGTAGTGATGGCCTATACCTGCTCATTTGGGCAATGTGGTTGACTTGGCAGGGTACCTGCTTCCCTACGGTTCATGGATTAGGCCAGTTGTCCCAATTGGGTTTCTATTTTGGCAATAGATTGTGTACGAGAATGGACAAGCTGGGCCTGGGATTTTTGGTCGGTTTTCATCTCCGTTAGGATGGCTAGTATTTGGCTCATCTGGTCTTCTAAGGATGGTTTCTTGTTGGATTGGCCAAATTAAGGAGCGGAGGATAGTTGATAAGGATGAGATTGGCTTTGGAATTCCTGTCTTGGGGCCTGATTAAAATTGGGCCCCTGGTTAAGTTGTCTCCAGGCGAAATTTGGATGATTTCGCCACCCCGAGTTGTAGGTATTTAAATAGGGGTTATTGGCTTGTCGTGCTCATGTACAAGATCTGGGTACTGGGATGCAGAGGGGCAGTCAACTATGGTGTGCATAGGGCTGACACAAATGGTGCAGACATCATGAGAGGTTGGGGTATACGATGAAGTCTGAGAGAAAAACCTGTCAAACCTCTCTGTCAGGGATTCCACTTGGTGTTCTAGGTTCGTGGTAGCTTTAACATCGTACATACCTCCCCTTGAGGCATTCCTACCAGGCATATGGGCTTCAGATCTATAGAGGGTGGCACTGTGTAAAGAGTTTTCGTTCAGGTCCTCTAGTAGATCCTAAGCATCATCCACAGGAGGCGTCTATTAGGGTCTTATGCTGATCGCACACACCCTCATGAAATCTTTGTACTAATTGCCACTTGGGCACATCATGATGGGGACAGGACCGAAGTAGGGCTTTCATTCTTTCCCAACTTTCATAGAATTGTTCATTAGGTAGTTGGGTAAAGGTGATAATTTCATTTCGGATTTTGTTGGTCCACCCTACAGGGAAATATTTCTTTAGGAATTCAGCCTGAAGTTCCTCCCAAGTGGAAATGGAGTTGTATGCAGGAGAGTATAGCCATTCCTTAGTCCTGTCTTTTAAAGTGAATGGGAACAACCTAAGGCGCACCTGGTCATCAGACAATGTGAGTTTGAAGGTTGTGTCAACCTCCAGGAAATTTTAGAGATGCCTATAGGGGTTCTCATTGAGTTGGCCGTGGTATATGGGCAGCATCTGGATGATGGTTGGCTTAATTTCGAAATTAGCCATAGTTGCAGGAAGTAGGATACAGGAGGGGGAGGTGTAGGCAGTGGGACGGTAGTAGTCTTGCAGGGTATGGGCATGGGGCACTAGTGGATTCTGGTTTAGTCCATTCCCACCCCAAGGTTCATGTTGTCCGCCATTGGATGGATTTCAGGGATCGAGTGGCTAGGAGTTCTACAAATTCTATAAAGTCGCTCAGGATCAGGGTCAAAGGCCAGGCCGGGGTTCAGGGAACGGCGACCATGCATGCACAATAAAAATCAAACAAAAATTGTGCAATCCTAATAGCGACAACTAGCAAGCATCAATCCTAGATAGTGACAACTAACAACCTAATAGCGACAACTAGCACGTCATGCAATCCCATAAAGAAAAGAGAAACACCAAGCACCCAAATTTACTCTAAAAGAGGGTTAAGATAGTGCAAACAGTGGGAAGGGATGGCCATTCCAACGATGACGAGAATCAGCGTCCTCTCTTAATCCTGCAAAAGAAGAAAAAAGCAATTAAGCTACTAAAAAGAAATCTAAATTAAACTAAACTACTCTAAAACTAACTATGCTAAGAATTTAGTAAACTATTATGCCGTCCCCAGCAGTGGTGCCAAAAACTTGATCGTTTAAATATAAAACCCTTGCAAGTGCACAAGGCAATTGTACTACGGCGAGTATTAACGGGTTGTCGAACCTCAGGGACGGATTAATATTTTACCAAATTCAAGAGAAAATAGCAGTGTTGATTCTAGACTAAGAAAGCAATGAACTTTAACTAAACTAAGTGAGAATTAATTAATATGGAGAAAACCAAGGCTTCAAATCCACCACAATAAACTAGTGTATCGTCTCTCTCTCTCTTTTAAATAAAGATTTCTAATTTGCTAGCATATTCCTCTCGGATATACACTTGTCAACTCAAAATATAGTGCTCTCCTCTCGGATGTAACACATAAAATAATTAAAATATGGAATTGTGATCTATCTCTCTCGAGTATAAACCAATGAAATTTTATTGATATATAACACCTCAGTTTACTCACGTTCCTCTCGGATACGCAAGTATTCTTCGGATTGAAACTTACAAGAATTCACTCTTGTCTCTCTCGAGTACAAAGAACAAACCTTTAATGAATTAACAGTGATCGGCCATATACCACTTCAAAAGCGGAAAAACCCGTCCGGGTATGATAGGCCATATTATACGACTATTCGGCCCAAGGAAGCAGCTGTAACCATTTGCGAGGCTGATCCCCCACAAAACGCCGCAAATACTACTCCAAACATCTGTTTACCACCTCAGTTTGGCCATCGGTCTGGGGATGATAGGCCATGCTCATGTGAAGCGCTGTTCCCTGAAGAGCAAAAAACTCACGCCAGAAGTTAGATAGGAATACCTTATCGCGATCGGACACAATAGTTCGAGGCATCCCATGTAACTTACAGGGGGGTAGTCAATCGAGATTGAAAAATCCACAGAGGTGGATTCTCAATATGGAGTTAGTCAAGTAAAATTTATAATATTAAAATTTGAATCCAGCGTTAGTGATTTCAAAGGATTTTGAGTGATGCGTTAGTGGTTAAGTATTTAAAATACGGTATTACTAATATACCGTTAGTTAAAACTATACAGAATTTTGAAGTTGATAGATTTTAATCCTTTTTTAGTCTTAAGTTGGACAACTTTCAATACCTCCTCAAGGGGTGGTATTGAACAAATCCAAGCTCACGGCGCCCTTTTTGACCCCTGCGCGTGATTTTCTTTGCCACACCACAAAGAAGCCCAAAATGACTAGTACTAGCCCGGCATCACCACTCTCCATCTTCCTCTCCCTCCTCCTCAAGCATACTTGGTATATGGAAAAATTTGAAAAAACGAGATTTACTCGTATCGGTGTATCAGGTGGGGCCCGATATCGATATATCGCCGATATATTAGCGAGCCGGCATTCCATGGACTAGAGGCAAAGCTTCAGTATGAGTGTCTGCTGTTGTTAAGACCTCTCTCTGATATTCTTTTTTACAAGAGGAGAGTCTCTTCCCTCCGAAAGCAGGTAGCTTTTATGTGATGTACTTTCTGTTATGCTTGTTATACTATTGTGCATTTCTTGGATGCAAAAAATTTATTTATAATTTTGACTCAGAAATGGGTGTTCTATCGGAGGGAATAAAAGCTCAGCAGGAGCAGTGATCTAGTCGATTCCCACACACAGCTTCCTGTACTATAAGCTCTTGCACATACGAATAATATTTGAAAGGGAAAGAAATTTGGAAAGCTTCATGTTAAATTTATTGTTGTGCATTGATTATTTAAATTCAAAAACTCTTTTTAAATTTTTAGATAAGATTGTGATGAATAGTTAAGTACTTTTTCAAGTATATGATTAGTAGTTATTTGAATCCCATAAATTCTCCATTCTAGGATTGAAAATCCTGAAAAATTTTGCAATCCAACATTGAAAATCCTAACATATATTTTAAATATGGCATACATGATTGAAAATCTGTTCTTTTGCAGTCTTCGATTGGGGAGTCCTGGATTTCAATCCTGGTATTCTCCAATCCAGAACGACTACCCCCCTGTTAGCGATGTGGCTGATGTAAACTTCCGCCACCGTCCTGGCAGTGAAAGGGTGGCTCAGGGGGCAGAAGTGGGCATACTTGGACAGCCGGTCCACAACAACTAGAATGACTGATTTTCCTTGCACCACTGGCAACGCTTCAATAAAATCCATTGAAGCATCCTCCCAAATCCGATCTGGAATCGGAAGGGGCTGAAGCAATCCTTGCGGAGAAGTGGTTGCCGCCTTGGCGCGCTGACAAGTGTCACAAGCGGCCACATAGGTCTGGATGGCACGTCGGATACCAGGCCATAAGAAACTTTGACTCACCCTCTTGTACGTCCGAAACACACCTTCATGACCCGCCATCACTGTATCATGGAAATGAGAAATGATTCGCTGGCGCAAATCTCTCGTATCTGGTACCCATAATCTGCCTCGCCATAATAAAATGTCATCATGCCATGCATAGGACGGCTCATCCGCGGGCTGCTCCTGAAGGCGTGTGAGGAGGCGCTGAGTGAAGGGGTCATCCTTATACGCCTGACGGAGGTCGGGCAGGAACGGACAACTCGGAATGGAGAATGCCAGGCATGTGCCCATGCTGTCCCGGCGCGACAAGGCGTCCGCCACTGTGTTCTCGGACCCCTTCTTGTAGATAATTTCATGATCATACCCTAGTAATTTGCTCACCCAGCGCTACTGTGCCGGTGTCGATACCCGCTGTTCAAGAAAATATTTAAGAGGCTGATGATCAGTGCGGATGGTGAATCGACGCCCCAGTAAATATGGTCGCCATTTTGTCACTGCATGAACGATGGCCATCATTTCTTTCTCATACGCTGATAACTGCAATGAACGACCAGAAAGGGATTTGCTAAAGAAGGCCACAGGTCGGTCTTGTTGCAAGAGGACCACCCCCAGGCCCGTGTCTGATGCATCCATTTCAACCACAAACGGAAGAGTGAAATCCGGCAATAGAAGAACAGGCGCTGTGACCATGGCCTGCTTTAAGCGATCAAATGCATCTTGGGCCTCTTCTGTCCAGGTGAAGGCTCCCTTTTTGAGTAGGGCGGTAAGTGGGCTGGCTAAGACACCATATTTTCTGATGAACCGTCGGTAGTAGCCTGTTAAGCCCAGAAATCCGCGGAGGCCTTTAACACATGTGGGCGCGGGCCACGAGGTCATAGCTGATAACTTGGTTGGGTCGGTAGCCACGCCCGTGTGGGCAATAATATGTCCCAAGTACTCCACTTGCTTGCTTCCAAAAGAACATTTAGAGCTTTTAAGAAATAATGAATTTGCTCTCAAGGTAGAGAAAACCAACCTCAAATGCTCCAGGTGGGACGTCCAGGACTTGCTGTAGATGAGAATGTCATCGAAAAATATCAGAACAAACTGTCGGAGGAAGGGACGGAAAAGATCATTCATCAGGCTTTGGAATGTTGCTGGTGCATTGGTCAGGCCAAAAGGCATGACCAAAAACTCGAAGTGACCGTCGTGTGTGCGGAATGCCGTCTTGTGCACATCGGACGGTTGCATTCGAATCTGATGATATCCGGAGCGCAAGTCGAGTTTGCTAAAGAACATAGCACCGGCCAACTCGTCCAATAACTCCTCTATGACCGGGATAGGATACTTGTCTTTCACCATAATCGCATTCAAGGCGCGATAGTCCACACAAAACCTCCACGTCCCGTCCTTTTTGTGCACCAACAACACAGGTGAAGAGAAAGAACTAGTACTAGGTTGGATGATACCAGATGTAAGCATGTCTTGGACCAGGCATTCAATCTTCGCCTTCTGCACGTGTGGATAACGGTATGGCCGTACATTAGCCGGCGCTGCACCAGGAAGAATGGGAATAGAATGGTCATGGCCCCTGACTGGCGGTAGCCCAGTGGGTTCCGAGAAGAGATCATGGTGGCCATCCAACAGGAGGCGCATGTCTTCCGGAACATCGGCTTGTGGAACATCCACACTTGCTCTTTGCTGCAACATTAATCCTTGGGCTGCAAACCGGAAGAAGGACCCCACCGTCTGGGCTGTGTGTAACGCCCCAGGCTGGGCTCCTTGCAGGTGCACCCGCTGCCCATGGACTTCGAAATCCATAACCAAAGCCTTGAAGTTCCAAACCACATCGCCTAATTCCTGGAGCCATTGGACCCCTAAAACGACGTCGGCTCCTTTGGTCGGTAGGAGGAAAAGATCCGTAATGAAGGTGTGCCCCTGGATAGTAAGGGTGGCCTGGGCACATACCCCCGAGCTCCTGAGATGTTTTCCGTCCCCAATGAGAACGTCAAAGGGCTTGCCATCCATCACATAGCAGCCCAACCGCTGTGCCACCTTGTCGTTAATAAAGTTGTGGGTAGACCCACTGTCAATCAGCACTGCTACGTCTTGGCGTTTGAGCAACCCTTGTACTCGCATAGTGCGTGGGGTGAAAGTACCCGAATATGCGTGCACAGAGATCTCCAGTTGCACGTCAGCATAATCATGGGCCATCTCCTCGATAGGGTCGGTCATGTCCTCGTCACCTTCCACAATCAATAAGCTTCCTGGAACGGAACAACGATGACCCTTGACATACTTATCGTCACAGTTGAAACACAACCCCTTGGCTCTGCGTTCTTCCATCTGGGCCTGGGTTAGTCGACGGACAAGCGTAGCCACCGCCCCTGCAGCAATGGGTCGGCCGGTAGAAGGACCCAGCACTGGTGTTGAACCCAGCGCTGAGTTGATAGGGGCCCTCTGTACTATTCCCCCACGTCCACCTCGCCGCTGTCAGCCCAGTTTTTCCTCTTCAATGCGAGCATGCCGTACCACATCCCTCATCGTGTGGCAAGGGTAGTGTCTCATCTCGTCTGATATCTCCTGCTTCAATCCCCTCTTGAATGTTCCCACAAGAGCAGCGACTGGCCAATCGGGCAGACGATTGGCAATCTTTATGAACTCGGTATAATATGCTCGTACTGTTGTGGTTTGGCGCAAGCTGGATAACATCTCATTAAAGTCCTGAAATTCATTGGGGCCAAACTGCACACAGAGTTCATCAGCAAAGGACGCCCATGTCGGATATCTAACCTCCTTTTCGTAATAGCGGAACCACACCGAGGCATCACCATCCAGATGAAACGCTGCGATGCGCAACCGTTTAGCCTCCGAATAGGTCCCCTGATAGTCGAAGAATTTCTCTGCCTTGTAGATCCACTCCGTGGGATCTTCTTCTCCACTGTATCGAGGAAATTGAAGACGAGCCAGGTGGGGCTCTGCCCCCCCACGCAGGCCCCCTTGATGACCCTGCGGCTCTTCCCAGTCCCCCTCGAACTCCTGATGGATATTCCGGAGAGGTGTGGTCATAGAGGCATTTTGTCGAACACCTGGAATGCCTCGTACTCCTCCACCCCAACGGCCGCCATCTTTTGTCTGATTAAGGGATCCAAATCGAACTCCTTGCATGGTGTTGTTAGGCGGAGGAATCCCTGTTCCTGATCCACCATAACCCCTCGATCCACCCGTTTGTGACATCTCTCCATTAGGTGCAGAAAAAACTGGTGGAGGAGTCAACGCCCCCCCAGTTTGGTTGGCCGTGGTTTGTGCCTGCGAGGTTTGTAACTGAAGCAGTTTCGCAAGCATGGACCTAATCTCGGCCATATCATTCTCGCTGGTCGCCTTCGGGCTAGTGGCTTCGCTGGTCACGCCTTGATCTAGTTGTGCCTCATTGGCCGTCGCCGACTGCTTACGAGGTGGCATCTCCGTCACGGATTGGGACCGCTCTGATACCAATGTTGTGACCCGTAAGGATCAGAAGGTACCAAATCAACAAAGAAGAAGGAAAATAGAAAGATAACTAGAACTTGTTTGATTGCATGCTCTCAAATGAGGAGGACGACCTCCTTTTAAAGAAAGCAGATGGCGCGGCTCTCTAGGCCTGGCGCCATCTGGCCAATCTGATGGGCCACTAATTGGCACTAATTATTCCCATTCAGCCCGTTACCTAACAATTAGCCTAAACGGGTTTGATTACAATAAGATACGATTCAATCAAATATCCTAATGTCTATCGTGATGGGCCAGTGACGTGGGCTGCTGTCGTATACAATGGGCCTGGCCTGACGTCACAACAGGCCTCTTCGGCGGTGTCTTACTGGCCGACCTCACTTCTGCCTCTGGTAGCCTCTCCTCCTCCTTATTTGCATTGGCATTTATTTCCTTATTGAGAGTCGAAGTCTCCATGTTATTGCCCGTAGAAGTCCACTCCACGTACAGGCGGAGTAGTCCATTTGTGTATAAATATTGACCCCACGTCTTTATCGTCTTCAAGGAGGTATGTGGATTCAGAGTCAACACGATATGACAAAGTTAATATACCAGATGTAGACTTAAGCGGTAATCTTTCTTCCACTTGCTACAACAGTTCCAGGTATTTTACTCGTGTATCTATAGGCAGGAGCTTCCGTTTCCTGCCCACGTACTTATCAGAATTTGTAAAAACTCCATCGTAATGTAAGCAAACAATTATCTTCTCCATCCGTACCTGCCATTAAAATATCGAAATAAGTTAAAAAAACCGTCAGACACGATATATTGAAAACCGTATATGAGTAAAAGCAAAGTCTATGAGTCATGTTTTATCAAACACGACTATTATTACAGTCGTGTTGTCGAATACACGACTGTAACAATAGTTGAAAACTTGCTAAGTTTTCAACTTTCTTCTTTGGAACCAACTTTCATGATAAAAATCGTCGTATTTGAACTTCACCTACGGGTTTTTCGATGTACACTGCCTCTGTTGAAGTTGTTTTCCAATACCCGGTCTTTCCCGCTCGTTTTCCCACTTTTTGCCGCGAAGATGACCTTTTCGGAGTTCGACAGTGCCGACGCCGGCGATGATATGGGCGGAGAGGCCGGACGGAACGCCTTCTTCTCCGACTAACGCGAGCTTCTCCGGGTAGTCGCTCCCATTCCGGGTAATATGGAAAAACCTAGAGTGGGTGTTTATACCTAAACCTAAGGGCATTTTTGGTACTTTTTGGGTCATATGGAAGAAAGAAAGTGATTCCGGGTAATATGAGAAACCCGTAGTTGGCGCCAGGTCACACGTAAAAAGCTCAGCACTGAGACTAGAAAGATGGACAGCGACAATAAAACATTGAAACTAAAGCAACTGGAGCAACAAAAATGATTTCCCCGCCAAATGCACTCCGTTCCTTCAAGGAACGCATTTTCTTTGGTGCATTGGTCTTCTTGCAATGTAACACAATCTTGAGTTACTTCATTTCAGCCAGTGCTGTTTGGGAAAATAAAATTATTTCAGCCGGCAATTGTGTGTAATTTTGAAATTTCCCTTCTAATGAATCAATTAATTGGCAAGTAATCACGCAATTTTTGTCACGCCCCGGCACTGCCCGACCCGAGCCGAACCCGGTCCAAGAGCCGGTCCAGCACACGGGGGCGATGATATTAGAAAACGATTAAAGAAAATAGCGGAAGACTTATGCCCCACCAAAGGGCAGTCTAAATAAAAGAGTTACACACTACTTTGAGCAAGAGTAAATAAGTAGAACAAATGTGGAGTTTGACTCTAAATTAGTCAACAAGTCTTAAACCCACATACTAAAATCTTAAGCCAACCCACATACTAGAAAGAAGCAAAGATTAAACTAAATTCACCTCTAATTCTTTCTTTTTGGGGCCTAATGGGGATTAGGCTCCAATCTCCTGGCCAAGCCTATTCCCAATTTGGTAAATGACACAACACTTTCTTTTTATAGAAAAGGTTGGGGTAAACCTAACTTAAATGTGAAGTAGAAGTAGAGTTTTTAATTAAAATTAGAAAATTCGACAATTTAACCCAAAATTAGGTCCAGAAAAATTTTGAAAAATTTAATATTATCTTCCATTGATGTTTGGGGCATTTTAGTCATAAAAACCTAATTTCATCGGTGGGGCCCACTGGGGTCCCTCCAAACCCTAATTTTTGGAAAATTGGTGAAAAATCAGCAAAATCCCTAAAATTCAGGTTTGATCTAAAATCACTTACAACTCATGATTTTGAAGTTGGTTTTGATTAAAACATTTATAAACCCCATTTATTTTTAAAAATCACTAAATTTAATTAGAAAAAGCTGAAACCACACGATATCCGATAAATAACACTAAAATATACCGGTTCAAGACGAGGGTCCTTACAATTTTTCACTCTATTGGGTTTTCTGTGTAAAAAAGACAGTTATGTTTATTAGGTTTACATTTTTGCAATTTTTAAACGCTTGCTTAGATTTTGCTTAGGTGAACTCGACAAATTAAACTGTTGCATTAGATAATAAGAGCAAAATTTATCAAAAACACCCTAAATGGTAGTGCTCAGAAGATCACGCCAAATTCTTTGTAAGGCATATCAGTATATCACTGTAACTATCATGTAATTAGTATTTAATCATAAATCATTATACATATTTAATTGAATTGCAACATATATATTGGGTTAAAACAGTAAGAACTAGCTCATAAGCTGACAACAAGCTCATGCTCAGCGTAGGCCACGAACCTTCCTTCTAACAAAAAGGCACGTCTAATTTAAATATTTCTCCACCAAAACAAACATGGGAAGGCTGGCAAGTGAGGTTATCTCGTCAAGATTTAAATGTTACAATGATAACAAAAGGTTAACCTTTGCAATGTAAAAAGTGATACACGTCGATTCTACAGAGCATTACAAAAGCGTAGATTGTACTTTCATTTTCCAGCATTCAAAATCACACTTTTCTCACAAGAACAAGGCATAAAAAATGTACATAAAAATTTCTCCACTAGCGATGATTATGAACAAGGAACATAATGCCAGCATGAAAAACATAAAGCCATTAACATTGCACAAGATAATTATATAAAAAAAAACATTGCACAAGACGAGAGCGAAAATCCACAGGACATGATCCGATAAAAATGGGATTGTCCCACAAATAAGGTTTCTGGTGTCAGAAATAAACTGAAGCGAGGAGCAATGTATATTACCAATAAATAGTAAGAATGGCCTTTATATTTCAAAAAATATTAGCAGATAGTCAATTATCGAATGAAACAACTTAGAAAAATTATAATATTTTTTATACATAGGCAAGTTATAATCTTGAATTCACTTAAACTACATAAATATATAAATGTATAGTTTAGGAGCTAATAAATATAATTGTAAGAGTGTATGACTGCTTCTCTCTTATTCATTGCCTGGGCCGGCTGTCCTTACCTGTATTTCTATTTTGGCAAGAAACTCAGAGTGTGAATAGACAAGCTGGGCCTGGGTTCGTAGCTCTGTATGATTTACTAAATATGCAATTACTACTCTCAATTATTATTTCGCACAAATTGATATGATATGATATGATAATTCATGTTCTTGGTTGGACACACGAATTATCCGTGAAATCACTCACGTTTCTTAGTCGGACACAAAAAGTTCATTCACTATAAATTAATGTAATTAACTCTATCCTTGGTCGGGAATAGAACTAACACAATCATATTCTTGGTTAGACACGGGGAATATCAATATCAAATCTCATTCATAATCAATTAAGTCTATGGTCAAGCACTTAAAAGAAAACTCATGAAATCGTATTAAGCATAAATCATATCAACTCTATTAAATTAAACCATCAAGAGTAGCAATACACATCTAGGGCTTCATCTAGCCTTGATAAAGAAGTTTAGCTAGACATGAAATTAGAGAAAAGAAAAACCTGATTTAGTGTATTCATTGGCATGAATCTCCTCTTCTTCTTCTTCTTCTTCTTCCAAAAGAACTCTTCTCTAACCTCCAAGATGTCTCTAGATATAATCTCTAATAATCAAAACATTCCCCTTTAAGACATATATAGGGGTGAAGAGAAACCACAAAACCCCCTCCAATTCCGACTCAAAATAGTTTTTATTTTAAGTTTGCCGAATACGGCGATTGATCGCACTGTTCATTCAAAAACTCAAGTAGATATGATTGATCAAGAATGCAATGATCGATCACTCTCTTCATTTGTGTCTTCTTTTCTGGGTCAGGCGATCGATCGCGTAAGGATGGCTATCGATCGCATACTGTTCATTCGCCAAAAGCTTTTGTTTCTTCTCTCTTATTAAGCCAAAAAGAGTGTATTTCTGATTTTCCTACAAAAGATCAAAAACTCATTAAAGTAGCGCCAAATTTAATGAAATAGTAAAGTAAACATAAATTTAGGAGCTAATAAAATGCATAATTCACATGTAGATCACACCCCCAAATCTACATTTTGCTAGTCCCTAGAAAAACAAAACAAAACAAGATCACACAAAACAACTAAAGGAAGTAAAGTGGAAAATGCCACTTTCGTAGGAAACATGATTGCATTGAGCGTATGCAACAAGCCGTTAAACCTATAGGTGTCCCTAGTAGGACGAGTGTTGTCTCGTGAGGGTTTGCAGTCATGCTACCCAAAACATGTATTTATGAAATTAACTTATTTAATCTAAGTGTAAAAGAAATAAAAAATCACTACAAAATAAACAATCCTATTATCCCTTCAAATGCACGCCACAATGGTTAAGAAAGTCAACCACACGTACTTGGATTTATAATCAACTAGAATATAGAAGCCCTCAAGTAAGTGGTTTTATTCCACACTTTCATTATGGAAATGTCTGCTCAATATGATATATCATGATAATATAAATAGTAAAAATGTAGAACATTGTTGCAATACACTCTAAATCTTTGTTTTACACATATCCAGTGTGACCCATTAGTTAAAGAACATCATAATCTACATCGTCATCTCAAGCTCAAGGTTCATGATAGAACAAATGCCTACGCACCTCCATAATCTACCTCGTCATCTCAAGCTCGGGTCCAACATTCTAGATTTGAGAGGATAATACACCACAAACTTTTTTTTTTCAGTGGGATTGTGTAATGCCTAACTTCAAGATGCTTAGGTTTAACAATGACTCAGGTCAATGACTCCTAACCAGTTGGCTTAAGGCATTAGGTTTTATGTATAGACCGCTTCGGACCTGAGCATCAACCTAAGTTAATCTTATAAAGTCAAGCAACCCCTATTTTTTCTATTTTCTATTTTCCATTTTTCATTTTTCATCCATTTTTTCAACTTTTCCAGCAATATTTATTCGTCCGGTTTTTATTATACTCTCAACCTATTTCCAGTCCAAGCGTTCGCCATATTTGTCATGCGTCGGTTCCTGAAAGCAAGGCATTATCCCATGCTGCGAACCTATTTTGCAGTGTTGGGGGGAAGTGGTTGGAACTGCAGGAATGCCTAGAGGGTCAGCTCCTTACCCATCGTGTCCCTCAACATGCAAGGCATCTTACATCTTCTCTCTCATCAATAACAACGAAGTGATTCAAGAGGATACTGTTCAAGCACTCATCATAATAAGTTTAGCCTAAACTCTCAAATCACAATCCCAGAGCATCCCCTCCACCAGTTTTACCACTGCCTTAGACCCACCACCACCACTTTCTCCATTGTCAGCTACCTCCAATGCCGCCTCCAACTCCTTCGCCTCCTTCACTCGGGCCTCCTGCAACAAGCACCCCACCACTCGCTCCCTCACATCCGGTTCGACCGCATACTTGCAACTCACCAACTTCCCCAAGCCCCTTATCACCTCCTTCACCTTGCCACCCCCGCCGGCCAATCCTCTGATCATCATTCTGAAGTCTTCCTCCCCGGGCAGGCCAGGGACCGTGCCATGTAGGTTGAACATATGGTCGAACAACTTGAGGGCGTTTTTGAAGCACCATGCTTTGAGGTAAGAGGAGGCAAGTAGGCGGTAAGCAAGGGGATGGGTGTAGTGGTTGTGGGGACCTGTGCAGTGGAGGGCGGTGAGGAGGTGAAGGGAGGGGCAATTGAGGGCTAGTCGACGAGGCAGTGGACAAGGAATGGGAGGGGGAGGGACGTGAGCGGGGGGCAGAGGGCGGAGGATGATGGTGGTGACAACGAGGTGGGCGTCGTCATCTAGGTGGACGAAATCGAGGAGGCTGGGGGCGGAGGATGAGGGAAGGGCGTAGTTCCTCATAAACAAGTCTTCTTTTAATCCATTTTGGATTTCCAATTTCGATAATAAATGTGGAACAGAGGGAGAATTGGAATGACTCTTAAAAAATATGCAATGTAACCCATTGGAAGAGGAAGCAGTGAGGGGAAATGACGTCTTGAAAATACGTGCTTGCTTTTCGAGTATGGTGGTCGCATGGGTGATAGGTTATTTATAAGTTCTCATGAGTATGTAGGTGGGAAAGTGAAGCTGATAACCATTAACAGACAGATGAAGTTGTTAGATCTGTTGATTTGAGTTGACCAAAAATTAGGATTCAAGTTTGCAATGGGCAACATATCCCTCAAATGTCTAATTGCATCAACATCTCTATGCATACCATATGTTAAAATGCACGTTTAAATTTCTTCTATTCTATTCATATACACGTTTTTCAATCACGATAGAACTGCTATCGTATATTTAAATAAACAATTTGAGGGCAACATTCAATCTCATTATATCTTCCTCATTTCCAATTCATTTTTCCCCTTCCTCGATGACACGACTCACTATCTATTACTTGTAATAAAAAATACACAATACAAATTGTAAAATACACATTTAAATTTCTTCTATTCTATTCATATACACAATACATTTAAGGGATCATGTGATCGTGTATTTGAGAACATGATTTTTCTCCAATCGTGTCTTCGATAACATGATAGCACTACCTAAATACACTATAGCAAAGCTACCATGTATTCGAGGACACAATAGCAATGCTATCGTGTATTCGATAACACGATACCACTGCTATGGTGTAATTGATGACATGATAGTAGTGTTATCATGTGTTTAATAGTCACTTAGTTCTTTTGTTTAATTTTCATATTGTCTATATCTGTTATCATGTAGTAGATTACACAACAGCACTATTATCATTTAATCGAGTACACGATAGTAGTTCTCTTGTATACTTGAGGACACAGCAATGTTATCAGGTAATCGAGTACACAATAGCAATGTCATCAGGTAATCAAGTACAAAAAAGGATTTCTATGCATGGTTTTAAAACCTGGACCGGTCCGGCCGATTCAACCAAACCCGGCCATTTTTTCTAGTCAAGTCGGCTAGGCAGGTTGACCCGACCGGCTCCAACCGGGCTAGGCTAGGTTTTATAACCCCATGTTCCCCCTCTCTTCCCCCCTTTTCCGCCGTCGTCGCCCCACCCACGTCACCCCCCCCCGGTGTCCCCCCCCTTCCCTCCCCTTTTCTGCCGTCATCGCACCGCCCCTGCCACCCCACCCCCCCATGTGTTCCCCCTTCCCCCCCTCTCTTCCCAAGCTCTGTCGCCGCCGTCGCCTCGCCTCGCCCCGCCACCCCCCTTCTCTTCCCCTCGACCCCCGTCGGCCCCCTAGTGAGCTCCCCTTCCTCTCTCCTTGAGTTGTCTGGCTCGAGGGGGGAATTTTTTTTAGTATGATGATGTTAGCAACTGGGTCAACCTGGGTTGACCCCAGTTGAACCTACATGGCTAGAATTCCAGGTCGATGACTGGTCCGAGTTTTAAAACCTTGTTTCTATCGTATATTCGAGGACATGGTAACAATGCTAACAATGCTATCGTATGTTTAATACACACTTAATTCTTGTGTTTAATTTATATACTATCTTTCACTGCTATCATGTAGTCGATGACACAATAGTACTGCCCAAACACACGATAACAATGTTATCATGTATTCAATGACATGATAGCAATGTTATTGTATGTTTAAATCACACTTATTACTTGTGTTTAATTTGCATACTGTCTATTACTGCTATCATGTAGTTAATTACACAATAGCAGTTTTACTGTGTATTCGAGGGCACAATAGTAGTTCTATTGCGTATTCGAAGACACAATGGTCGTGCTATCATGTAATCGAATACACGATAGCAGTTCTATTGTGTATTTGAGCACACAATAGCAGTGTTGTCATGTGTTCAATACAAGCTTAATTCTTGTGTTTAATTTGCAGACTATATATTACTGTTATCGTGTAATTGATTACAAGATAGCACGATTATCGTGTAATCGAGTACATGATAACATGTTGTGACCCAAAAAGGATCACAAGGTATTGGATCGTCAAGGATGAAGAAGAAGAACTAAGGTAAAGGAAGTCTCTTGATTAATTGCATAACTCATGAAGAGGACGAAGATCCCCTTATAACAAGAGAAGGGAGGCACACCATTAATTGGGCCACTAATGGGCCGAGATTACTGACCATCAGGCCTTTATTACATCCACTAATTGATATGCAAAAGCAAATCTAATCCTATTCAGAAATAGTCGTGCATGCTGACGTCCTGGATGTTGACGTATACAACACTCCACTACGCTCCGCTCTCGCCTTGACCTCAAGGCGACGAATCCGGAAAACGTGCCAAAATGTCGTCTTCCAATTCCCACATAGCATCCTCCAATGATTTGCTGCGCCACGCAAACAATATCTCTATAACAATGCGCCCAGATCTCTTTACCCGACGTTTGTCAATAATGGACACAGGAACGGATGCTTCAGGTTCCACAGGCCCCATAAGTAGTAGAGGCCCACCAACAGTCACCGAAGTTAGGTCGCCCACGAATTGTCGAAGTTGTGAAATGTGGAACACAAGATGTACGAGCGACGTCGGAGGCAAGGCTAGACGATAAGCCACTGGCCCAACTCGCTCAACAATGGTATAGGGCCCATGATGACGAGGTGCAAGTTTGGCTTGCTCCGTATGAAATAGGGAAGTCTAGCATTGAGGAATGACGGACATGTAGACCAAATCTCCTACTTGGAGTTTCCTGTCGGTGCATTGGTGGTCATAAATCTGCTTCATAGGATTCTGCACCGATGCTACGTTGGCCTTGAGCTACCGATGGACCTCATCTCTCGTTTGAAGCATGTAATCAACCTCTGCAATAGAAGATCGCTGAGGCACATAGGAAAGCACAAAAGATGGAGGCCAGCCATAGACTATTTCAAACAGTGTAAAACTGGCCCGCGTGTGGTAGGCCATGTTATACGACCATTCGGCCCACGGAAGGAGTTGTAACCACTTGCGAGGCTGATCCCCCACGAAACATCGCAAATATTGCTCCAAACATCGGATGACCACCTCCGTTTGGCCATCGACTGCGGATGATAGGCCCTACTCATGTGAAGTGCCGTGCCCTGAAGAGCAAAGAACTCGCACCAGAAATTGGAGAGAAAGACCCTATCCCTGTCGAAGACAATGGTCCGGGGCATGCCTTGCAACTTAGCAATGTCCCCCACATAGATTTCAGCAATAGTCTGAGCGGTGAAGGGATGGCTCAAAGCACAAAAATAAGCATACTTCGATAAACGGTCCACGACTACTAGTATGACCGATCTCCCTTGAACGACCGGTAGTGCTTCTACGAAGTCCATCGAAATATCTTTCCAGATTTGATCAGGAATGGGAAGACGCTGAAGTAGACTGTTTGGATAAGTGGTTGCCGCCTTGGCTCTCCGACAAATGTCACATGCGGCCACATAGTCCTGAATCGCTCGCCTGAGTCCAGACCAAAGAAAACTCTCGCTCACCCACTTGTACGTTCGAAATGACCCCTCATGACCCGCAATCGGAATATCATAGAAATGTGATAGTAGTAGCAGGAACACTGTAGCAGTTTTACTGTTCACTGTGTACTATTCACTGTAGCACTTCAAGATTATTGTAGCAGTGTAATTTCGGTCCAAAGATCTCTCCTTTCCCCTCTCTCTCTTTAGGTGAAACACACCACCGAAAGCCGGCGGAGAATCGCCGCAAAGGCTCCATAAAAAGTTCCTCCTTTTCGACCCAAAATAGCTTGTTTTTATAGACCTCGAGCCAAAGAATCCCATTCCAGTATGTTTCCAATCCTCATGCGCCTCTGTTGATCTTACGCAAATGAAGCACGATTTGGAGGGGAGGGCTTTCCTAATCGAGCACGAGTCTGTTTTTGTTTCCCGATTGACCACGACTCTTCTGCCGCCGTCTAATTCCATCGTGGTCGTCCTCTGATCCTCTTTGTCAATCACTGTCTATCGCCGTTCGAGCCCAGCCGATCATCTCCACCAAGCTCGCCGCCTCTCAACCGGCGCCCAACACCGGTGGTTGTTCTAACAAAGCTTTGTCTGTTCTGGAAGACACCACTCGTGCTTCGGCTTGGGTTGGGTTTCTTTTCTTTTTTTATATATATTTTTTTTCACTGAACTGACCTATTCTTCTTCTTCTTCTTTTCTTTGTTTCGTTGTGTCAAAACCTGTCGTAACGTTCTCATTGCCCATATCTAATCTGAACGGTTATTCTCTTTAGTCAACGCCCATCTTCTTCTTGAATGTGAATAAATAGCTTAGATCTTCTCTGCACGTGATCTCAATGTTTTAAATAAATGAAGCTCTTTAAATCCCGTCGACGTATCCTCAGCCATTAAATCTTTGATCTCTTTGCCAAAATAATTCGCTTCTTTTCTCTTCTTAAACTAAAAGGAATGTATGTCTTATTTTCCTACACAAGATAAAAACACATTTAAAGTAGCATAAAATCTAATCAAATACTAACATAAACATAAGTTTAGGAGATAATAAAATGTATATTTCAAGTGTAGATCAGTCCTCCACATACGCCCGACGTAGTTCCGGAAGGAAAGGGCAACTCGGCACAGATAATGCAAATAATGTGCCCTCTGTGGACCTGCGTGAATGAGCATCGGCCACTGTGTTCTCCAACCCCTTCTTGTAGCCTACTTCATAGTCATATCCCAATAGCTTGCTAACCCAGCATTGTTGTACTGGTGTCGACACCCGCTGCTCTGGAAAATACTTCAGGGGCTGATGATTTGTATGGATGAGAAATCGGCGACCCAGAAGATAATGTTGCCACTTAGTCACTGCATGGACTATGGCTAGCATTTCGTTCTCATACGCCGACAATGCCAATAAGCGACCTGAGAGAGATTTATTGAAGAACGCCACGGGTCGATCTTTCTCCAATTGGACCGCCCCCAAGCTCGTGTCCGAAGCATCCGTTTCCACCACAAATGGAAGAGTGAAATTCGGCAAAATCAGAACTGACGATGTAACCATGGCCTGTTTCAAACGGTCAAAGGTGGCCTGGGCCTCATCCGTCCATGTAAAGGCCCCCTTTTTAAGTAGTGCAGTGAGTGGGCTAGTAATAACTGCGTACTGACTGATGAAGAGCAATAATAGCCTGTCAACCCCAGAAACCCACGAAGGGCCTTGACACATGTTGGTGTCGGCCAAGACATCATGGCCAAAACCTTTGATAGGTCGGTGGCCACCCCATCGTGAGAAATAAGATGGCTCAAATACTCCACCTGTGTGCTTCCAAAAGAACATTTTGAACATTTTAGAAACAATGGATTTGCTCGTAAGGTAGAGAAAACCGACATGAAATGTGCCAGGTGTGACTCCCATGACTCGTTGTAGATGAGGATATTGTCAAAGAACACCGGGACAAATTATGGAGGAAGGACATAAACAGATCATTCGTTAAGCTTTGAAATGTCACCAGTGCATTTGTCAAGCCAAATGGCATGACCAGGAACTCAAAATGGCCGTCGTGAGTGCGAAACGCTATCTTGTACACATTCGATGATTGCATCCGGATCTGATGATACCCCGAGCGCAAGTCGAGTTTGCTAAAAACAGTAGCACTGGCCAATTCATCTAATAACAGTAATAACATTTAAGGCACGATAGTCGACACAGAATCTCCATGTCCCATCCTTCTTATGAACCAATAAGACTGGAGAAGAGAAAGAACTAGTACTCGGCTGGATAAAACCTTATTGTAGCATGTCCTGCACCAAACGTTCAACCTCTTCCTTTTGGACGTGTGGGTAGTGATAAGGTCGGACATTAGCCGGAGTAGCACCTACAAGTATCAGAATCAAGTGATCATGTTGTCTTGCCAGTGGAAGACCAGTCAGTTCAAAGAAGATGTCATCATGTTCGGCTAGGAGGAGGCTCATGTCTTCGGAAAGTTCTGCCTGCTCGACATCCACAATGGCCCATTGTTGAAGCAATAACCCGTGTGGTGCAAATTTGAAGAATGAGCCCATCACCTGGGCTGTATGCAAGGCGCCGGGTTATGCCCCCTGAAGGCACACCCTCTTCCAATGCACTTTGAAATCCATTATCAATTCTTGAAAGTTTCATATCACGTCACCCAGGTCCTGGAGCCATTGGACCCCCAAAACCACATCCGCTCCTTTTGTAGGCAACAGAAATAAATCGGTGATAAAGGTATGATCTTGAATAGTGAGGGCGGCCTGAGCACACTCCCGAGCTCCGGAGGTGTTTGTCGTCCCCAATGACGACGTCAAATGGCTTGGCGTCTAACACATAGCATGCTAGCCACTGTGCTACCTTATCGTTGATAAAGTTATGAGTAGACCCACTGTCAATCAGCACAGCTACCTCTTTGGCACTTAAGGAGCCCTTGGACATGCATGGTGCATAGAGTGAATGTGCCTGAATAGGCGTGCACTAAAATCTCAAGTTGCACGTCGTCATACTCATTGGCTACCTCCTCAAATTGATGCATCACGTCATCGTTGGCCTCTTCGACGAGTAAACTTCCCCGAATAGAACAATGATGTCCAGGGACAAACTTCTCGTCGCACTTGAAGCATAGCCCCTTGGCGTGTCGCTCATCCATCTGGGCTGGTGTCAGGTGACGGACTGGTGGGTTAGCTCTGGCAGAAGTAGGTCAACTGGAATTGGGGTCAGGCGCTGGCGTTGAACCCAGTGCTGAACCAATAGGATTTCTTAGTGCCAGACCTCCGCGCCCTCCTCTCCGCTGTCGAGCCAGCTTCTCCTCCTCAATGCGAGCGTGTCCACCACATCTCTCATCGTGTGGCATGGAAAGTGCCGCATCTCATCCAAAATCTCCGGTTTCAACCCCCTCTTGAGCCCACCCACAAGTGCTGCCATTGGCCAATCGGGCAGACGATTGGCAATCTTCATGAATTCGGTATAGTAAGCTCTCACTATGGTGTTTTGACGCAGGCTGGATAACATTTCATTGAAATTCTGGAATTCGTTGGGGCCGAATTGGAAACAGAGTTCATCAGCAAATGAAGCCCAAGTCTGATAGCAGACCTCCTTCTCGTAACACTGGAACCACTCAGAGGCGTCGCCGTCCAAGTGGAACACTGCGATGCGCAGTCGTTCGGCCTCTGAGTTGGTCCCCTGGTAGGCAAAGAATTTCTCCGCCTTGTAGATCTATTCCATTGGGTCGTCTTCACCATTGTATTGCGGAAATTGGAGACGAGCCAACCGTGGCTTGCCCCCCCTCGAAAGCCACCGTGCTGACTGATCTATACATGAAATATGCATTTTATTATCTCCTAAACTTATGTTTATCTTAGTGCTTGATTAGAATTAGTGCTACTTTAATATAGTTATTGGTTTTTTGTAGGAAACAAGATACTGAAATATGGTGAAACATGACTTCAATGGTTAATTCATCATAACTCCGTGTGCATATCTCTGATTGGAATGATTCAAGCTTCATGTTAAAGTTCAAAAAGTCAGCTTTTCAACGCCACTGACCAAGCACAATTCGGAGTTCGAAAGCAGAACGTTATAGCTATTTGAAATTTATGAACAGTAACTACGATTGATCGATCCTAAATCACACTATCACACATCCACAATACAAAACAATCCTAGATATCTACGACTAGCAATCAACAGTCCTAAATATTGACAAGTAGCAATCCTAGCTATCCACAACTAGCACTGTATGCTTTCACAGAAATAAAGAGAAAAAACAGTAAAAACACCCAAATCTACTTAAAAAGAAAGGTTGATAGATTGCAAATGAGGGGAAGGAGTGTCCTTTCCAACGTTGGCGAGTTCCAAGTGTCACTATCCGCCTCTCCAAATTGACTCCTACAAAGACAAGCAACCAAATATCAAAATTCTACAAAGAAAAATCTAAACTAATTAGAACTAAGTCAAACCGTTACCAAGTCCCCGGCAACAGCGCCAATTGATTGATTGAATTTATAACTATTTTTACTCGCAATCGCACGAGACTACGTATAGACTAGTGGTAACGAGGTCGAACCCAAAGGACTTGGACTGATTCAACTTAATTCTAATGGAAGATTTGACTTTTTTACGTAACTAGTTATAACAGAATGAAAAGTTCTAATTTAACAAAGCAATGAAATTTATGTGAAAATAATATGATGAGAAATATACTAAGACTTCGAATCCACCCAAACTAAATAGCTATCCTCTCCGTTAAACCCGTACAATTCCAAGTGATCAATTATCCATGCCCCTCTCGAAGTCACAAATAATCGTAATGTGTGCAGCCCTCTCGAACATGCAACTAAACAATTAAATCTAACTTAATTAATCTCCCTCTCTCGAGCAAAGATCAATCATAAAAAATGCAATCTTTATTCAAATAATACCTTGGAATTCGCTAAGACCTCTCGAACATTAACAAACCCTTAGTTTAATTTCACTAACAATTACTCTACCCTCTCTCGAGCAACAGAATAATCGTAACAAAATATTAAGCATATGGAATAAAAATCACTACTTTAGAATTGCAAATAAATATTGAGAGTCAAATAATTCAGCAGGGCTTCATCTAATCTTAGTACAATAAAAATTTAGCTAGACATTAAAATAAAATAAGAAATAGCCTGTGTTGTAGAAGAAGTCATTGGCGGTATTTTCTGTCGTCGTCTCCTGTAATTCTTCTATCTGCGACAATTTTTCTCGAACTGTTCTGGACTGTTCTGCTCGACTGCAGAGGGTTCTATGGGTTCTGTTTTTTTTCTCTCGATCATCAGAGTTGCTCTGTCTCTCTCGAAATAAAAACAACTCGACCAGCAAATTTCTCCGTCCACAATGAGCAGTTCTCCTTTCTATGCACAGCCGGCTTCTCCTCTGGGAACAGTCGTCCCTTTCTGCCGACTGATATATGCAAAATATACACATTTTTATATGCCTTTCTACCTATATGTTAGTCATATTTTTAGTTAAAGTGAGGATAATTAATGTTTATTTGTGTTAAGTGAATAATTAGGAGTTTGTTAATTAAACGCGCTTAATTGAGTTATTTAGATGCATTAATTGGTTTTAATAGATTCATGTTTTATTAAGCGTCTAATTACGATTTTAATTTTATTCATACAGGTCTTAGAGCTCCATGTTTCAGATTCACAAATACGCGTCAATCAGCTCATGTGAAGAGATCGAAGATCCGACGGACGTGGTTGGTACGACGGGTTTTAACCCAAGAAAAGAAAAAAAAAGAAAAGAGAAAAGAACCGGTTCACCGGTCTGGTCCGAAAAAAAAGAAAATAAAAAAAAAGAAAAGGAAAACAAGCAACCCGAGCCCGATGGCTCGGGCGCCTGGAACAAAAAAACAGAGCCTCGCTTGGAGGCTCTGCTCGAGCAGAGGTGGGCGAGGCTGAGAAGCGGCGGCCACGGGCTGAGCTCACGACGGCGATGACGGCGACAGCAAGGCCTTGAGCGATGAGTCACGGAGGCTGACGAGGATGATTGACGACGACGAGAGGCTATGGGCGATGCAGAAGGTGTCGGCTGGGTTTGAAATCAGACGGCGGCGAGGTCCGACGTCGGTAGGGAAGCTCGAGCGCTGGCGGTGAGACGACATGTTCGACGACGGAGAAGAAGCCGGCGGCGAGGAAATGATGGTGAACGGAGGAAGGAAGGTTCCAATTTTTGGAAAAGTTCGATTCGGAAAGATTTTGGAAACAGAGAAAACCAAATCGGGAAGATGAAAAGCATAAAAAAGGAAGCTTCAAATTGGGCTCTGTCTTGGAATGGTAAGGTGCTGATTTTCAATTCCATTTTGGAGATTTCAAAGAGTTTTTTTTTGTCAGAAAAGGGGCTGTTCTGTCGATTTAAAAAAAGGGAGCTCTGTCTGTTCAAAAGCGGCTGTGTTGGGGAAGAAGGTGGAGGTCGGAGAAGGGGGTGGCTTTTGGACGGTGGTGGCGGATTCTTTGTCGAGAGGCAGAGGAGGAGAGGTAAGGCTGGGCTCGGTTCGGAAGGTGGCGGCTGCTCTGTCTATGGAGAAGGGAAGCCGGTTGTGGATAGGAATTGCTTCGTTCGTGGAGTTGAGGGACGGTTTTGGTGTCTGCTGATTTGAGAACAAACCTGCCGGAGGGTAGAGAGAGAGAGAGGGCTCTGTGTTGCTCGAGAGACAAAACAGAGCAGAATTTCTGCTCGTGAGGCCGGCTGTTGACGTGCTGGTGTTTGGAGAAAGGCTGCTTTGGCTGATCGGTAGAGAAGGAGGAGGATTGCTGCTTTGGTCGAGAGACAGAGAAGTGGTCCTGTTTGGCTCAAGAAATTATAAACAGAGTTATTGTTTTGGCTCGAGAGAGCAAAGCAGAACCATTTGCCGTTTCTGCTCGAGAGAGAGAAAAGGTGCTGAGAAAGAGGGGGAGAGCTTTACTTTGGCTGGAATTGGGGACTATTTTATTCTGTTCGAGAGAAAGAGTAAAACGGTTGAGGCGTGCAATCGAGAGATTGTTGCAGAAGGTGGAGGAGAGAGTAAAGCAGGATAGGATTGCAGAACCAGGACTAATTGCAGACGAACTAAAAGCAGAACACAGGCTTTTTCTTATTTTATATTTTGTCTAGCCAATTTCTGTGTTTTAAGTTTAGTTGAATATCTGATTGCTTAATTAGAAAATAAAAATTAAAACTTTTCATTTCATTGTTGCTTGTTACATACTCTTAGAATTAGGTTGAATATCCTATTAAGTCTCTGAGGGATCGACCTCGTAGCCACTATTCTGCATTAGATTCGTGCGCTTGCGAGTACTATATTAAAATTTACATCACCGACCTTTTTCCTTATCTCTCGTCTGTGTTGTTCTCTCGAACCAGCACAGAACAGACACCTTCTCCTCTTTCAAACCAGACAGAACTCGACTCTCTTTCTTCTTCTCTCCGTTTTTTCGGCGGCTCTGTTTCTGTCGGCTTCCTCCTATATCTCTCCCTTTCGCTCTGTTTGGCTCGGGTTTTATATGCATTCCATTCCAAGTCTGTTTCCCAATTGCAATCGAATCGATTTATGCCTTTCCAGATTGAGCACGCCTCGAATTTTCCCGATTTGGCAATTTCCAAATCAAGCACCTTTCTTTGTGTGTTCTGTTCCGCCGTCGACCTCGCCAGAAAATCTCCTCTGACATCTCTTGCAGCCTTGCCGTCGTCTGCCATGGCCGTCGTGAGCTCGATGTTGGCCACCGTGAACCATCGTCGTCTGTTCCGCCGTGAAGACCAGGTTCACCGTCTCCGTCGTCATCGCCAGCAGCCTCTTCTTCACCGGCGTTCCTCCTCGCAATCAAATGGTCGATTTACTCTGTCGTCGTCGAGCCCTCAATGTGCCTGGCTGCCGTGACCCACCGCCGTCAAGACCCACCGGCGAGGCTCACCCGAACAGAGCTCCTCAAGCTCTGTTCTCTTCGGGGAGGAGACCACCCGAGCTTTGGTTCGGGTGGAGTTTTCTTCTTTGTTTTTTTTTCTTTTCAAACCGAACAGACCCGAACCATTCCAATTCGGGCCGGTTTGGTTTTCTCTTCTTTATAACACGACGTATCAATCGCATCCGTCAGATCTTCAATCTCAGCACCGAACCCGTTTGACGTGTTTCTCTTTTAACGATATGCAATTGGGACTTTTAAAACATGCATAAATAAAATTAAATATTAAGTTAGATGCATAATAAAATGTAAAGCATTAAATCCAATTAACGCATCTAAATTAATAAATTAAACACATTTATTTATTAAACTCCTAATTGCTCACCTAATCATGATTAACCGTTAATTATCCTTACTTTCACTAAAATTACGACTAACATATAGGAAGAAAGGCATATAAAATATGTATATTTTATAGATATCAAATACCCCCAAACCTACATTTTGCTAGTCCTCGAGCAAAACAAAATCAAGCAAGGAAAACAAAACAACTAAAGTAAACTAAAACAGCAAAGTAAATGCCACTTTCGTAGGGAACACGATTGCATTGAGCGTATGCAACAAGTCGTTAAACCTCTAGGTGTCCCTAGTAGGACGAGTGTTGTCTCGTGAGGGTTTGCAGCTATGCTACCCACAAACATGTACTTATGGAATTAACCTAATTAACCTAAATGTAAAAACAAATCAAAACACTGCAAAACAAACAAACCTATTATCCTTTCAAATGCAGACTACAATGCTTAAGAGAATTAACCACACGTACTTGGTTCATAATCAACAGGAATATAGAAGCCCTCAAGTAAGTGGTTTTATTCTACACTTTCATCTTGAAAATTTCTGCTCAATATGATATAGCATTATACTTTAAATATTAAAAGTGTAGAACATTGTAGCAATACATTCTAAATTTCTGTTTACACATATCCAGTGTTACCCATTAACCAAAGAACATCAGAATCTACATAGTCATCCCAATCTCTAGGTTCATGATAGCATAGATCTGCGCGCCTCATTCGGGTCCAACATTCTAGATTTGAGAGGATAATATACCATAGACCTTTTTTTTTCGCTAGGACTGTGTAAGGCTTGACTTCAAGATGCTTAGGTTTAGCAATGACTCAGGCCAATGACTCCCAGCCAGTTGGCTTAGGGCATTAGGTTTGAAGAGACCGCTTCGGGCCCGAGCATCAGCCTAAGTTAATCCTATAAAGTCAAGCACCTTTCTTTCATTTTGTTTTCATTTTTTTCGCATTTTCATTTTTATTTTAAGCATTCATATTTTCAGCACATCTTTATTCTGTCCAGGTTGTATTATAGTCTCAACCTATTTCCGGTTCCAGCCCTTGCCATAGCCAAGCAAATGGTCTATCATGATCTTTTAAGCTCAAAGGACAACCACATATCACCCAATGACTCTGACTAAAGATATCCCACTGAAGATTAGTATTCAACAAATCTCTAGAGGGTATTACTTTATGTAACTAGTGTGTGTGAGTGAGTTTTCTTAGCTCAAGCACAGGTTCCAAGAGGACTGTAACAGAAAGATACTGCTCAGTTAAGTTCTCTATCCTCCAATATACTTACTCACACTTCCAATGTAAATTAATCTCTTAAGAATTGTAAAATGCATCATCGCGGGATAAACTACCAAAACCTATAAAAATACTAACAAACAACCTAAAAATTATTTTTTATGGTTTTTTTTCATTTTTTTTAATAAACAAAAACATATGATAAACACTTATTTTCTACACCCCTAAACCTAAACTAAACATTGTCCTCAATGTTTACCAAAATAATACTACAATGAATAGTAAAAGAAAAGGAGTGAGGAAAGAAGTCACCTGAATGGAGAGTCTCATGGTAGATGTAAAACATGAAACACATAATCGAAGAATGAGGAGATAATATAAATATGGAAAAATTAAATACACTCCCAAACCTCAACTGTAGCATCCCCACATAGGTAAGAAATAACCTACAATAAAAACAAAATAGAAAAGAAACAAGAAAATAAAATTTGGGTTGCCTCCCAAGAGCGCTAAGTTTTACGTCGTCAGCCAGACGTAACCCCAACAAGTCAACCTAGATCAATTAAATGATTACCCCACACACTCCTATCTTTGTTGCCTAAGTACGGATCACACCTTGGAATGAAGGGGTGGAGTGGTGGGCGGGTAAGCGTTGGGAATAGGTTCCCCTTCATTTGCCATGGGAAGAGGTCATTAGAGAATTTCAAAATGAATGACTCCTCTTCCACATCACCCAATTTGGCCTTAGTGGCCTCCTCTCGTAACACAATTTGGGGAGGACTCTCAAATAATCGATTGAATGGGCAATCGATAGAACACTCTAAGTCACGTTCAACAATCAACGGGGAAGGTTGGTCTAGACATTGTATGAGTGGTGCTTCGGGAATAGAAGGTTCCGTTAATATTATTGTAGACGGTGACTCCCTAGAGATAGAAGATTTAAAAATTGGTTTTAACGACTCATTCACTTGTTCTTTAATTTCCACCCCTCCTTCCTCATTTCCTGCACTACATCCAACCTTATTTTCAAATTTCTGTACACTCCGAAGGGTTGTAACATTTTGAACATGGTTAGGGGAAAAACATATCCCCTCTTCAACAAATTGGCCCATCGGGTATTGTGGTTGGATAGGTAAAGTGTTTACTTCATTACTATCGCCCCATGCACTACTATAGATCCCCGTTATATTATCCAACATTGACAAGACATTATCTTCAAAGTCAGGGGTCCATGTGGGTTGGGCATATTGGAGTTGAGGCTGTGGTGGTGGTGGAACAGGGCATGTCATACCTTGTAAGGGTAGAGTAGTGTTTTGGTCAAACATAGCCCTTTTGTTGAGAGTGTGCCAAGAAAAATTAGATTAGTCCTCCAACCTATGAAGACCTTGGGCCGCATTTACATGATCGTGGACCAATTCCGGATACTCATGAGCCGAAGGACACTCCATTAAGGTATGGGTGGGGCTTAAGCAAATGACACATGGTTCCAAAATAAAAGAGGTCGTGGGTTGTAGGGAAGATATGCTACTCCCAAAGTTGGATTGATTTTCCCACCCATGGTTATAAGTATTAAGATATGAGTGACATGGAGGGAATGACACTTCAAAGGGAGGGGAAGGAGGTGTGTGTGAGGAATAATATTAATTAAAGTACATGTATTGGTTATTATGGCTAAATTCAAAGGAAGGTGAAGTCATTTTTTTTTCACCACAGCGAAATCACCAACACCATAATCACACTATCACACATCCACAATACAAAACAACCCTAGATATCTACGACTAGCAATCAATAGTCCTAAATATTGACAAGTAGCAATCCTAGCTATCCACAACTAGCACTGCATGCTTTCACAGAAATAAAGAGAAAAAACAGTAAAAACACCCAAATCTACTTAAAAAGAAAGGTTGATAGATTGCAAATGAGGGGAAGGAGTGTCCTTTCCAACGTTGGCGAGTTCCAAGTGTCACTATCCGCCTCTCCAAATTGACTCCTACAAAGACAAGCAACCAAATATCAAAATTCTACAAAGAAAAATCTAAACTAATTAGAACTAAGTCAAACCGTTACCAAGTCCCCGGCAACGGCGCCAATTGATTGATTGAATTTATAACTATTTTTACTCGCAATCGTACGAGACTACGTATAGACTAGTGGTAACGAGGTCGAACCCAAAGGACTTGGACTGATTCAACTTAATTCTAAAGGAAGATTTGACTTTTTTACGTAACTAGTTATAACAGAATGAAAAGTTCTAATTTAACAAAGCAATGAAATTTATGTGAAAATAATATGATGAGAAATATACTAAGACTTTGAATCCACCCAAACTAAATAGCTATCCTCTCCGTTAAACCCGTACAATTCCAAGTGATCAATTATCCATGCCCCTCTCGAAGTCACAAATAATCGTAATGTGTGCAGCCCTCTCGAACATGCAACTAAATAATTAAATCTAATTTAATTAATCTCTCTCTCTCTCTCGAGCAAAGATCAATCATAAAAAATGCAATCTTTATTCAAATAATACCTTGGAATTCGCTAAGACCTCTCGAACATTAACAAACCCTTAGTTTAATTTCACTAACAATTACTCTACCCTCTCTCGAGCAACAGAATAATCGTAACAAAATATTAAGCATATGGAATAAAAATCACTACTTTAGAATTGCAAATAAATATTGCGAGTCAAATAATTCAGCAGGGCTTCATCTAATCTTAGTACAATAAAAATTTAGCTAGACATTAAAATAAAATAAGAAATAGCCTGTGTTGTAGAAGAAGTCATTGGCGGTATTTTCTGTCGTCGTCTCCTGTAATTCTTCTATCTGCGACAATTTTTCTCGAACTGTTCTGGACTGTTCTGCTCGACTGCAGAGGGTTCTATGGGTTCTGTTTTTTTTCTCTCGATCATCAGAGTTGCTCTGTCTCTCTCGAAATCAAAACAACCCGACCAGCAAATTTCTCCGTCCACAATGAGCAGTTCTCCTTTCTATGCACAGCCGGCTTCTCCTCTGGGAATAGTCGTCCCTTTCTGCCGACCTTTTTCCTTATCTCTCATCTGTGTTGTTCTCTCGAACCAGCACAGAACAGACACCTTCTCCTCTTTCAAACCAGACAGAACTCGACTCTCTTTCTTCTTCTCTCCGTTTTTCCGGCGGCTCTGTTTCTATCGGCTTCCTCCTATATCTCTCCCTTTCGCTCTGTTTGTCTCGGGTTTTATATGCATTCCAATCCAAGTTCGTTTCCCAATTGCAATCGAATCGATTCATGCCTTTCCAGATTGAGCACGCCTCGAATTTTCCCGATTTGGCAATTTCCAAATCAAGCACCTTTCTTTGTGTGTTCTGTTCCGCCGTCGACCTCGCCGGAAAATCTCCTCTGACATCTCTTGCAGCCTTGCCGTCGTCTGCCATGGCCGTCGTGAGCTCGATGTTGGCCACCGTGAACCATCGTCGTCTGTTCCGCCGTGAAGACCAGGTTCACCGTCTCCGTCGCCATCTCTAGCAGCCTCTTCTTCACCGGCGTTCCTCCTCGCACTCAAATGGTCGATTTACTCTGTCATCGTCGAGCCCTCAATGTGCCCGGCCGCCGTGACCCACCGCCGTCAAGACCCACCGGCGAGGCTCACCCGAACATAGCTCCTCAAGCTCTGTTCTCTTCGGGGAGGAGACCACCCGAGTTTTGGTTCGGGTGGAGTTTCCTCCTTTGTTTTTTTTTTCTTTTCAAACCGAACCGACCCGAACCATTCCAATTCGGGCCGGTTTGGTTTTCTCTTCTTTATAACACGACGTATCAATCGCATCTGTCAGATCTTCAATCTCAGCACCGAACCCGTTTGACGTGTTTCTCTTTTAACGATCTGCAATTGGGACTTTTAAAACCTGCATAAATAAAATTAAATATTAAGTTAGACGCATAATAAAATGTAAAGCATTAAATCCAATTAATGCATCTAAATTAATCAATTAAACACATTTATTTATTAAACTCCTAATTGCTCACCTAATCATGATTAACCGTTAATTATCCTTACTTTCACTAAAATTACAACTAACATATAGGAAGAAAGGCATATAAAATGTGTATATTTTATAGATATCAACCATAGACTTGATTGATTATGAATGGAATTAGATATTGTGATTGATTTTATGCACGACCAAGGATATGATTAATTACATTATAATAGAGTTGTGATTGATTTTATGCCCGACCATGGATAGAATTAATTACACCATAGTGGATGAACTTTCGTGTCCGACCAAGAACGTTGGTGAATTCATTGTGATTTGTGTGTCTGACCATGAGCACAAGTTACCATATCATATTAACTTATACTTAATAATAATTGAGAGTAGTAATTGCATGCTTAGTGGTGGATTCATTGCCTTGATAGTTCTCTACATTGATTCAAATCTTTTAGAAGTAGTTAAAGTTCTAGGCTTTCTCTAGATTAATTAAACAAACTGCAATTTTCTCTTGAATTTGGTAAAATATTCACCGTCCCTGAGGTTTGGTAACCCTTTTTATACTCGTCGTAGTACAATTGCCTTGTGCACTTGTAAGGAGTTTTATATTTAAACGATCACTGACCCAGTGGCTCCTCCCAATCATCCTCTATCTCCTGTTGTATATTTCTAAAAGGTGTTGTCATAGAGGCATTTGTTCGAACACCTTATATGCCTCACACACAGCAGCCTGGATGACCCCCATCTGTGGCCTAATTAAATGATCCAAAGCGGACCCCTTGATTAATTGTATAACTCATGAAGAGGACGAATGTCCCCTTATAGCAAGAGAAGGGAGGCGCGGCTCCTAGAGAGGCACGCCATTAATTGGGTCACTAATGGGTCGATATTACCGACCATCAGGCCTTTATTACATCCACTAATTGATATGCAAAAGCAAGTATAATCCTATTTAGAAATAACCTGGCATGATAGCGTGCGTGCTAACGTCCTGGATGTTGATGTACAGAACATAACAGTTCTAACATGGATTCGGGGACAGAATAGCAGTGCTATCGTGTGTTTAATACACACTTAATTCTTGTGTTTAATTTACATAATGTCTGTTATTACTATTATGTAGTCGATTACTCGCCACCACTGTTATCATCTAATCGAGTACACGATAGCAGTTCTATCGTGTATTCGAAGGCACGATAGCAATGCTAGTATGTGTTTAATACACACTTAATTCTTGTGTTTAATTTGTATATTGTCTATTACTGCTATTGTGAAGTCAATTACACGATAGCACTGTTATCGCATAATCGAGTACATTGTAGCAGCTCTATCGTGTATTCAAGCACACGATAGTAGTGCTATCGTGTAATGGAGTACTTGGTAGCAGTTCTATCGTGCGTTCGAGGACACGACAATACTGCTATTATGTGTTTAATACACATTTAATTCTTGCACACTTAAATTTCTTTTATTATGTCCATATATACAATACATTTGAGGGATCATGGATCGTGTCTTCGTGGACAAGACTTTTTTGCCTATCGTGTAATGCTTAAATTTCTTTTATTATGTCCATATATACAATACATTTGAGGGATCATGTCATTGAAGACACGATAGAGTGTCTATCGGGTCTACGAGGACACAATTTGAGGGCAACATTCAATTTTGTTATATATATACATATATATATATATATCATTTTTTATCCGTTTTTGCTATTCTTTTTGTGTTTTTCTTTATTTTTCTTCATCTTTCTTCTCATGATGATAGCTTAAGGATCTTGAGACACCACTTAGTAGCGATGAACAATTTCAAAAGAAGAAAGAAGAAACAAAACAAGATAATAGGTTACATGCTTCCTCTTTGCAAATTTATTTTTCCCACTAGACATGGTTGTATGATACCATTTTGTGTAATAATGTTTTGGAATATCCGCCAGCGAAATGGAACTTTCTTGCCATATCATCACTATAGGGGAAGCTTGTGTAAAATGGGACGCGGTTGAGGGCGGCTAAAACATGAAGTATTTGGGTTTAGGGTTTCAAGATGGCAAAATGGGAAGACTAGGTCCCAAAACCAGGTTATATGGAATGAAACCGAAAAAATCATGTAATATGGCATTACGGGCTCATTGGCTAGGTAATACAAAAAAATCATGAGACGCAATAGAGAAGAATCCACAATGTCACAAACATCACAACGGAAATAAATAAAGTCATATTTTTGGGCATAAATATAAGGTCATACGACAATAATAACAAAAAAAACTACATAACTATATAAGTTTCACTTTCGCCACCATAACATATTGTAAAAAAGTACACATTTGACGAAAAATGAATAAGAGAAATTGGAAGCATACCCATCAAATTAAGTCAATAATTCAAACTAACACCAATATAATTCAGTTAGGAGTCCAAAGGACTCAGACACCCGTCATCATCACAAAATAATGATCATATGATCCAGTTAGAAAATACGAAATAACTTAATACTAGTAGATGTACTTAATCTCACTAACTGCTAGAAGATCATTCATCTTTCACGAGTGGTGGAGGACGAGGAGCTGATGGTGGTAGTGGAGAAGGACGTGGTGATGAAAGAGGAAGAAGAGGAGGTGGCAACGAAGAGGAAGAGAATGATATGGTGGTGGAGGCGGAGGCGGTGGCGGAAAAAGGTGTTGGCGATGGCAGAAGAGGAGGAGGTAGAGTCGGAGAAGGAAGAGAAGACAATGGCAGAGGTGGAGGCACCAAAGGAGTGGAGTCACCGGAGCCAGTAGAAGAGGCAGATTTGGGAGGAGGGTCAATGGGAATGAAATTAAAAAGGAAAAGAAAGAGGAGGGGCAGTTAAGACTTTTTTGTCACATGTTCGAGTGTTTGCATGTGCTTAGGGTCAATACTCCTAATACATATTTTGAATGTTCAATTTTGTGTATACGGTCTACATGAGGGTCAATACGGTAAAAGCCTCTTACGTATGAGATAATCATATGAATATTTTTTCCAAGGGAAGGGATGTGCACGAATCCTCAATCCACCGATTTTTTTGCAAAATTTGCAGTCACCTGTACTGGATATAATTAATCAAGCACGTGCCTTGATAAGCTTCTTACCAACGTCGTATCTGCTGAAGTGCTTAAGGGTATGACTCGCTGCAATGGTGGTGCGAGTCATTGGATTGAGGATTGTTAGAAGGCGTGCTCTTGTTTCTCTCAATGTTCCATTCTGTGGGTTAAGCGGGAAGCGAATGAGATAGCTAACTGTATCGAAATTTGCTACATACATCATCTGGTTCGCATGGCTATCGATTTGGCACTATTTTTATTGACCCTTTTTTAAAAAAAGGCTGACATCAGATTGCCAGACGAGCTTGGGCTGGACGACTGCTGGGCGGACATACTTTCTGGGTCAACGCCGTCACCACTTGGGAGGGGCCAAGAGCAATCCTTCCGCTAGTTCACGAGGAGCCCGCCGGCTGGGAGTGACTGACTCAAGCTTTTGGATAGTAGAGGCTGGCAACTCTTCACACAAAGAATATTAGGGGCGATGGCCGATCGGTGGCCGGAGGTGGTGATGGTGATGTAAAGGAAGGGGTCTTTGGGAGGTGGAGGGAGGAAATGTGAAGGTGGAGGTGAAACAGTAGTATGCTCATCTGAATGGAATTAGGTGACCCCTGTCACTTGTGTCACTCTCATTTGGACGGATGGCGTAAGTATTGTCCATGCTGGTTAGAATGTGCTTTTGACCTTTTCATATATCTCTTCTGCTATCGCAGCTGAATTCAAGGTAATATTACGTCTTTCTATTTTACTAATAAATAAATTGAAAAGTACTTGGACCACAATAGCTGCTATTCTCAGTTCACAAAAACAATAAAGAAAGCCTGATAAAGAAACAAATTGACCCAAAAAAAGCCCAACGAATGGAGGTAGTAAGCTAGAAGAGGTCTAAAATCAATTTAAATTAACCAAATGGAGCATCTAAAAAGGACAGTCATTTCTAGGGATAGAACTTGGGTCGGGTTTTTACCCGACCCGACAAGACCCGGCCTTATTGGGCCGGTTCTGGGATTGCTTATGCAATACCCGGTTCCGGTTCCGGGTCTGAAAGAGGAACCGACCCATCGGGTCGGGTCGGGTCCGGGTTTTCATGTAAAACCCGGACCCGACCCGGGTATATGATAGATATATATATATATATCATATCCTTGGACCCATATTTATTTTTTTTATGAATATTTTTTTTGGGCGAAAGCACTCATATCTCTTGATTTGAGTAGTTTGGATTTTTATAGATATATATTATTAATAAAAAAATTAAAGGAGTTAATAGTTTAATGTATATGACATTAAAAATATAAAAAAACTGGTACCGGGGTCGGGGCGGGGCGGGGCGGGTCCGGGTTTCAAGTTCTGGTACCGGGGCGGGTCCGGGTCCTTGAAACTGGACCCGTAGTGGGTCTGGGACGGTTCTGGGTTTGAAGAATTAAAATGGTTCCGGGGCCGGGTATGCCAATACCCGGTTCCATCCCTAGTCATTTCCACATGTAGCATCTAAACGACCACAAAAAGATTAAAAATAAAACAATGGAGGCATAAGAATTGTAGACAACGATATTAATATAGTATCTCTACTCCTATATCTACTATACTGTTATGTCACGCAAGTAGCTCACCACCAACTTAGCCGCTTATATGCCGATATGGTATTAAGGATAAAAATTATTGTAAGAAAAACCCCAAAAATTGCAAATCCTATCTGTTGCCCACAAGTAAGCGTTTCCTCCTGATTTGCATCCGGGAGTTGTGCTGTGCATGACTCCTGATTTGCATCCGGGAGTTGTGCTGTGCATGACTCCTGATAATCATAGAAACAAGTTTCTTATAAATTAACTTAATATTAACAAATTTTTTATATAACCATTGTATTTTTTAATATTAAAAAATTATAAAGCAAACCTGATCATCACCCACTAATACCGCCACATCATTCAAAACCTACATAACACAAAAATCATATAGCAAATTTTGAAAACATGTTCTACATGCAGACATGTACAATAAATTCTTAATAAAATATGCCCAAGTTAAAAATACCTGCTCCAGTCTCGATCTCAGAAGGTTTAATCTCATTTTTTCCACTTCACCATAGTGTTTTTCTATTTCCAAAAACGTGTCCATTACCTTAAATATAAGTCATTATGAAGTCATTTAAACAACCAAAATTGACAACATAAAAAAATGTGGGATGTTCAATGCATCGCAGTTTTAATCTTGAATAAATAAGTGAAAAGATACACAACATTAAGATTTGAGTATTCTTCCTCTTTATAATTTTAATTTTTTGTTGTTTTAAAAAAAAAATTCTTTCAACAAAACGTAATACAAACCATTATCTTTCCTTAGTATATAAGTGTGCCCATAATTTTATATTTTATTATAAATTAGTTAATTCCTCAACAAGAAATCTTGAAACTATCATTATAGATAAACTATAAACGTTAATTCTAAAACAACTTCCTAATGAACTATCTACACTTCAAAATAACTTAAGGGTGCATTTTGGTACCTTGATTTAGATTTAGAAGTGTGATTTTTTGAATCATATTATTTAAAGAATCTCGTGGGATTTTATAAATGACAGGGTAGGGCATGTCATTTTGGGCGACCATCTTTTAAATTATAATAAGAATCACGTCATTCTGGGGTAAGATTTTGGGAAAGAATCAAATCCCCCTCAAAAATGAGTTGTCAAACACAGGATTTAGACAAATCACGTGAACCTGAACTTCACCTAAACGCATGTCAAACGGGGGCTAAACCTACGTTGCCAAACGCACCCTAAAGTAAGAGATATTACTTAACCTACCTGAACTTCAGACATCATCTCCTTAAACTTTTTCTTCAAATCACTGCAAAAACAGTAGAGTGGAGTAGACATAAAAAAATCACTAAAAAGGAAGAAAGACTCTTTCTGCACTTAACAACTTTTATACAAGAAGGATTAAATAAACAAAAATTTAAAGCGGCAGAAAAGGTAAACCAACAAAATTTTAGCAAAAAAGGCCTTTTGCCTCTTGAAAGTTCCTTTCTGACGGGGAAAGGGTACATCTAAATAGCACGTACACATTATTTTCTAAAATATTGCTTATTTACGTCATTATTCAATATTTTCCTTATTTCAAGCTAATGAATTACTAAACTTAACACGCCATTACCAAGTTTTTGAAGTTAGCGGATTGACATCAATCCCTTTTTCACATCGAAGCCGCTGACTATTAACCAAATTCTGCATATAATAAGAGAAAACATAATATTTTTGTTAAATTAAAAAACCTTTAAATAACTAAGCAGTTTAACTAAAATAATATTTACCTCTGTTTGAAATTCTTCAAACTTTTCTTTCGCAATTCGTGCAGCTTCTTCTACACCAGTGATGTCTTCAATACGCTGAATTACTTTTACATAAAAGTAAACACAAAATAATTAATCATATATTCAAAATAAAAACAATAGGATTAAAATTAAATAATTTTAGAACAATTGACATTGTCGAGATAAAAAAATTATATACTACATAATCAATTAAAGAATATACATTCTAAGCAATAAAAACATAGTGATGTGATTACCTGTCGCTGCAACATTGTTAGCCCTTGACTCCTTCGCAATCTGTTTATCATTATAAATTACATTTTAATCATCTTAATAATCAGTTATGTTTGTATGGTTTCAAAGACATTTTAATCTCTTTTTTACTCTTCAAGTAATAACTATCCTAAATGATTTAGAGCATGGACTAAGAAATATTAAAATAGTCAATAAGAATATTATAACTCATCGTAAAAACTTACCCGTAATTGTTTCAATACATAGGAGAGATAATCAATTAGCTCTCCAATCTCTTGTACCTAGCATAATAAAGAGATAAAACTTATTTTTGTATTTTGTCTTTCGATGAAATAAATAAGTTTTCAACCTGATTGTTTAATCGAAACTCCATATCTGCAGAATTTGGTTCTTCTTGGCTTCTTATTTCAAGGTCTCCCATCCTTAAAGTTGCCCTGCAAAAAGTAATCCAAACAACATAAACCAATCAAATGCACATGTAAGGAATGAAACAATTACTTCTTTAACATCTTCAAAACATAATCTGCTTGTTTTAAATAAATCATCAAGATACTAATAAGAATACAACAAATAAAAGAAAATTTAACTCACTATACAATCACAACCATTCTCCTCAACTACTGTCAAATGTCAATTAGAGCAGTACTACAAAATTCGTAGATCAATACTTTAAACATAAAACAAAACTTCCACACATCTTGTATAAGGGATATGAGATAATAGGCACTCAATCTAAGATGCCCAACAATGAAAAATCAAGGTCCGAAAGCAAAACACACAGTTCAAACTTCAAAATACTTTCCAGCTTCATTCAACAATAAATCATCTAAATGGCAAGATAATGAAGTAAAGACAGAATCCTCGTTACACTCAATATGATGTGATTAATTGTACGAGGAATTAATAAATAAGCTAAACATCTTTGAGGATTTGACAAATAGGCTAAACACTATCTGGTGCTAAGAAATTGAAAATAGGAGAGCATAAATGAACAAAATTCAACAATTCATGCATTCAACCAAATAAAGGCCAAACAATGCCCCTTTCAATGACTTAGTCATGCGGTTGGTGTTGAATAATGAAGTTCTCATCCAAAAGCCAAATAACACTAGGAAGAGATGAAACAATGCCAATAGTCTTCAATTTAAAATACCCATAGGGCAGATTGCACAATCAAATTTACAAATTCAGCATGCAATCACTGTATCTGGAATCAAAATAAATTTGGCTTCCAAAACCATGCACAAAAGCACTTAGGTCAATGAGTAAGGGCAATCAAGGGATCAATTGAGGAAAAGCATCACATAATAAAAAAATCCAAAAAATATCCAACCCCAAACCCCGATGCAAAATACAAACACAATGGCAAATCTGCCCCCTAAATGCTTTTCCTTCTCCAAACTTACCCACTTATTATCTCACCTAACCTGGTAGCAAAACATGCCCCTCTAATCATGACCAGCAAGCCCCTCCAAATCCCACGACAATAAGCTTCCCATGGGTATTTAGGAACAGGTTACAAATACAGCTTCATTGGAATTTATTCCATTTAGATAACTACCGATATATGGTGACAATCCTTCACTAACTTTATGAGCAGTTGAAAGATCTCCTCCCACCAAGAACACTCATTTGAAGGGCTCTAATTCAAATATAAGGCCTACACAGCTAATGGGCTACAGAATTTGACTGGATTTTATAATGCACGAATAACCAATATTACAGAGTCAATTATTAAAAGGGTTAACATGTACCATATAAACATCCAAGACGTACTTTATTAGCAAGGTCATCTGCAACTCACTTCTGTAGCAACCAGCTAGAGCAGGAACCATATGTAGGAGCAAAAAAGGTTCCATGAAATAGGAACTTGGGCTTTGAGAGAGGAACATTAGGATAGGGGGTAACTTACAGATGGAACTAAACCAAATTGCTGGCCCCTAGCACTTAAATGTTAACTCATACAAATCAACAACGTGCAGGAGAAATGAGAAAAATTTCAATCCATAACTTCTCTTCCTAATTTTTGTTTCCATACATCAAAGCCAGTTGATTATCCAGTCACGTACTTAGATCCTTTTGCTTTGACACAAGCAGGTGAGCAATAAAAATGAGAGAGGCCCAAATGAAAGCACAAAGATTCCATCATACGGACCATGCACCTTTCAAGGAGATAGAGGCACAATACGCTGAGATAAAACATATATGTCCCATGCAATCAGTTACTTCAAAATTCAATTAAGAAATTATTCACTTAATTTATCCCCTAATATTATAAAGATCATAAAAAGCACATTTCTCTACTATTCTTTTCCGTCTATGAAAACCAACCCAGCTCAACAAAGAAAGAGCGAAAATGAAGACAGAGTGAATGAACGAGCATACTGTGATATACGAATCACTTAGAAATACAACATCACCATCCTAGCAAGTTAATTGGGCCTCTTGTTGTCAATGTTTACAATTTCGAATCCTGCTCTCTACTCGTATGCAAAGAAAAAAACCTCGGGGAGATAAGGCAAAAGACCTTGGTGATAAACAATGTATGTCATATGTAAGCATATTTAAACATCTACTAACACCTATATCAAATGAATCACAGATTTAACACATACAGTGTAGAAGCAAAAGCATAACATATATGTTGAAAAATGAACTAATTAGTGAAATTTTCTTTCCATCCTTACAGCAAACACGACGTAATGTAGTTCATGAAAAATGGAACACACCCAACCCACAAATCATGGTCATAGTTTCATTTTAATACCAGGAAGCATGGTGCACAATATCTTTTATCAGAGACATATTTGTGCCTAAAGAAAAAATGTTTCCGAGATTTATCGTAGATATAACACAGATATTGGGGAAAAACTTCTCACAACCCAAAAATGTTTAAGATGTATCTAGTAAGTTTAAGCATATATTAACATCTAAAAGCCCTACTACCAATGTCAAACAATCATAACACCATGTGAACACACTTATACTAATATATGTCACCTGAAAAACATGAGGAATGATGATAAAAAAGAACCAAATTTAAAGGTAGTATCAATGATTAAGAGCTTCATTTTTCTACCATTGCTTCTTTTTTGTTTTTTGGTATCAGTTTTCTGATGGGCCTCATAAGTATGTCAGAAAGGATAGAATTTCGGAAATGATCAGAAAATGCTCGAAAGGCTAATATCATATCACATCATAGCAGACTCCCTCAAAATTCATTTTGAAAAGAAAAAAAACAATCAGATTATCAATATGGAATAGGGAGTATATTCTATAAAGGAAAAGGTTAATGTGAAACATGGGCGGGCAGGCCCGCAGGAACCGAGGCATTGCGAGCCATTGGATTTTGATCCAACACACATCAAATCAAGGGTGAGCTCTAAATCTAAAACTTGAATATTATCTCTGCTGATTAGCACCATAACTGAAAGAGATTCAAATTGCTATTCCTATGCTTTGAAGTTAGTCTGAGCAAGTCTCTCCTTAAGGAAAAGAAATATCACTTGAATAAAAAATTTGAAATTGACAACCTCCCCAGTCTAATATATTGGAGCAATTTCCGATCAGATGTATATCAATTTGAAGTTCATTCTTGCACTATCAAGTTGAATGGTTCTTAGTGAGTTTAAGTCTAAAGAAACAATCTTTCAGTTGTCACTGTTAGATAGCTTAATTTTTAAATTAGATTGTTCATTAGTGGGAAGTTTTTTAATTGCCGTGGAAGACTTCAGTATATCAGAATCCGAATCGAAAAATTTGCATATTATGAAATTTTGGTACTTCATAGTTCATGCTAACTTGGAAAACTATATTCTGAATATAGAGGCAATACATAAAAAGGAAAGCATAATTAGCATGGAATCTGCCTCAGTTTAGAAAGTTACTAACAATGGCTTCTCATAAAAACAGGTAACATAAGACATTGTAAACGTTTTTAACATGCTCACCTCGTCTTGAAAATAATTCATGCTAACTTGACTATATTAAGGCAAGGACACAGGTTAGTTTAGTGACTCAAAGGCTGAACTGATTGTTTGATGATACAGACTGGTGTGGATAGATGGCTTGAGTCCAATTCCTTTTTTTCTTTCTGAAATTAGTTTCTTGTGCTCCACATCTTTGTATGTCTACAAAGAGTGAGTAAACCACATAATCATTAATATAGGAGCTTACATTTGTTCAGGCCTGTATTGTACGAAACAATTACTTTGAATGTATATAGCTCTTTTTTTTCTTGCTACATGGATTGTATGTAACTCAAGTTTTTGGTATTATTCCATGTTCTGTTAACTGAATCTAATTGGTTGTGTTCAGCATCTTTGTATGTCTGCAAAGAGAGTAAACCACACATTCACTACTATAGGAGCTTACATCTGGTGAAGCATTAAAAAATGGTCTTCAATCTCTGTCAATCTATCAAATTCATCCTCTATCAATCTATGTCATTAAAGATTTACAGGATCTATGCATATAGAGCAACCAAACAACTCAATTAACTGCTAGATTTTTACACAAAAATTCCAGATCCCCAAAACATCCGAAGTCGGCACCGGCACATTATGGAACCAAAGGAAACCATAAAGCACGAATCTTTGTGAGCATTTCAGACATATAACATCGACAGGAAGCCAAATTGAACCAAGAAGAAAAAGAAAAAAAAGGAACTCACAATGAAGACGAAGATCCAACAGGCGGCGGCAGCAGAGAGGCGGAGAGAGAGAGGCGAGCGACCTCTTCGTCGGGCTGTCGGCGATGGCGGAGGTGAGAGAGAGAGGGGCGAGGGCTAGCGACCTCTTCGTCGCCAATATAATTTAAGAAGTACGACAATACGTGGTTCTGTTCAAGAATAAAAAAGATATTCGGTTGTAGATTAAGCATGTGCATTTGCACGCACTTCAACTAGTATTATTATTAATCATTGTACTTACCTCAACCGGCTTGCAATGTTGGGAAACAAAGAGCCCGAGGTCCGATTCTCTGCTTAACCTAATCAAAACAAGTAGAATTAGGATTGAAATCAAATACCCTTCATACCCAACTAGAAATCACGAAATAGAGCGTGGAAGGCATGTAGGGCATGATATTGCACAATTTACCTGGGAGGAGAGGGAAAAGGAATCAGCACGCGCAAGGCTCCGAGAGAGGAGAATCGCTTACACCGTAGACGAACAGCGCAAGGAGAATGACGAGCGGGTGTGGTGGAGGGGGAAGAAGGAGGAGGGCCTCCTTCGTCGTTGACTGCGGGATGGGAAGTCCGTGAAGCGGGTGCCGGTGAAAAGCAAAGCCTAAAAACTTTTTTCAAAGCTCAAGCTTTCACCGCCATCGCCGTGTCCCGGAGGGAAAGGGGTTTTAGGTTTAATAAAATGGGTTCAGTTATTCGGTCGAATTTTGAGGAGTGATAATAGCAGGAACGTTATGTGCATGAATCCTCAATCCACCGATTTTCTGGCAAATTCGTTATCTAGACGAAAGAGTCCTCCTCAAAACCATCATAATATAATATTATATTCCCTCCGTTCCAAAAAAAAATACGAAATAAGATCATGGACCCACAAAGAAGTGACGTGATCCCGTCCCTCCTGATATCCCATCCCACTCACCTAACCTGATGAATTGCTAAATAAAGGAGCGAGTGAAGTGCCCGACCGGCTGGAGGCCCTGGCCTCGGCCAGCCAGGCCATCGAAGAATAGATTCGAGTCAGCGCTACAGCACGGCGTTATGCACGGTGCTTGGACGGTTTACCTGCTGGACGACCAAGATTGTCGAGTTCGAGAAGGGCCAGTCGGCAATGGAGGAGCATCTAGAGCGATGAAGCGGGAGGTTGAGCAGTCCAAAGAGGAGAAAAGGCGGGGCCACAAGGAGGCGACGCCATGATGGCAGTCACCGTGGGGGCCGACAGCCTGACTGCCTAGCCTCAGCTGCGACGGTGAAGGCCCACGGTCGCCGGGGGCAGCTAGGGCGGCGGCAGACAAAGAGGAGACGAAGAAGACCCAGTGGAGTCAGACGAAAGCCAGCGGACGGGCCGGTCCAAACCCGGACCAAGCAGTTGCCACTGTGACCTCTATTCTTTGCTTCCTCTGCTCATACCTCGGGCAGTCAGAGGGAAGTCGGAAGAGAAGGGATGGAGGTCGGGTTGACGGAGGCTCAGGGCAGACAAATCACCGCTGCCTTCAAAGACACCAGGGAAAGGGGTGAGAGTGACGGGAAGGAAGAAGAAGTTTAAGGAAAGAATAAGTCACGTTATTATAGCCAAAATGTACATAGTATTTTGGAACGGAGAAAATTCTTAAATATATATAATATTTTGGAACGGAGGGAGTATAATATAATAGATCGAGTGGTAAGGGGAGGATAGGATCTTGGTCAGAGTTTGTGTTTTATATATAAGAAAAGTTTAAATGAGATCGCTCTCATACAGCTTATATGAGGTCACTTTAAATCGTAACTATTGGATCTTGATCTGACAGCTACAAATAGCTATAATGATCTCACCCACTCTCTGATATGACATACTCACCTACCTACTAATTTGATATCTACCCTCCAATCAGAATCCAACGGCTATAAAGATTGGCCTCATGCTCCTTATATGAGAATGATCTCATGTAAACTATTCTTATATATATATATATATATATATATATATATATATATATATGGGAAAAGTTTAAATGAGATCACCATCATATAAACTATGAGGCCAATTCCATTCGTAGCCATTAGATCTTGATCTGACGACTACAAATAGCTACATAGAATTCATCTACTCCTTGATGTGACACACTTACTTACCCACTGATTTGATATTTACCATCGGATCGGAATCTAATGGCCCAAAAGATTAGCCTCATGTTCCTTATATGAGAGCGATCTCACGTAAACCATCTTCTATATATATAGGGAAATTATACAATGAGCAACCCATTTTGGTAAGCACAATGAGCAGCTCACTGGAGGACCATTGATGGATGATCTCACGTCCTATAATGAGCTGCCTATTTTAGTATTTTCAATTTTTTTAAAATTCCCATCCTACCCCTCTCCCCCCTCTGGCACGACGGGGCCTGCCACCCCGGCAACCCCATCGCCCCGGTGACCCCCTCCCTTCCCTCTCCCCCCTCCTTATGGCTTGACGGCCCTACCACCCCTTCCGCCGCCCCCTCCTTCTAGCTCGACGGCCGAGCCCCCCCTTCCCTCTCCCTCTAACGACAGGGTGCCCCATCAAACCAGAGGAGAGGGCGGCGGGGCACCCCGTCGCCCCCTTCCCTCTCCTCTCTTTGGCAGCCAGAGAGGGGGAGAGGGAAGGGGGTGGTCGAACCAGGGGGGAAGAGGGAAGGTGGGTGGCAGGTTCGACGGGGCACCCCTCCGCCCCCCTTCCCTATGTGGGAAATGCTACAATGAGCAGCCCATTTTGGTGAGCACAAGGAGCAGTCCACTGTAGGACCATTGATGGACAATCTCACGTCCTATAATGAACTGCCCATTTTATTTTTTTAATTCCTATCCTACCCCTCCCCTCCCCCTCCAGGAGGCATAGGCTATTTAAGGAGGAGGCCGGCCCAAGCTTTTGCACGCCAATTTGTGACGCCAAGCCTTGGGGACGACTTGAGCTCTTCTCCCTTGCCTTGCCACCAATTCCAGCAACCTTGTACCTCTTCCCTCAACCTCTTTTCTCGTGCAATCGAAGGTGTGGGAAGGAGAAGTGACGAGCTACGCGTGGAGGTGTATTTCACATACATCTAAGTGGTAGGATAGTTTTTCCTAACTAATCTGATTTGCAATCCTTTGCTTCATTTATATTATGACTAATTGATGATCCTATTGATGTTTTCTCAGAGATTTGAGTGTGTAATGTGATTCATGAGAGATTTCTTATTATTTGTCAAATAAGAGTGTTCATAATGACATATCTTGTTTTAATTCTTTATGTTGATGCATATATGCCTACTTTTGATGGGATTATCTATACGTCTGTCTCTTGAACGTGGAAGGTCCTAAAAGTTATGTTCTTTATTCTGTTATGTCCTGATTTAATAGTCCAATATGATTAAGAGATGTATTAATAAGGTTAAAAGCTTAATTAGGTCAAGGTTGATGCCTTGAATCTAGTTTGAGGTATTATCATCAATTAAAATTAGGAAATTATTAATTACAGAAGGTACCAAAGTCTAGAATTACTCTAGGTGGGGAGTAATTAAGGGTATTAATATTATATTATCATGGTTAATGGGTATTAGTACGTGATTACCTATTATAAGTAAGTAATATGCTCTCGGCCAGAACTGTTTCTATGCTGGCATTGCTCAGTATAAAAATCATAATTAAATGCATAAAAATCAGACAAATATGTCGTCAGTGGGGTTATAAACTAGACTCATAGAGCTATCTTCTGTTAAAATTTCAGAGTCAGAGTCCTCCTGTGTTGGCAGTGAGGTCAGTCGTAAATGGGCTATATAGTATAAGACAGTTTACTGGAATTAGGGTTTTAAAACACTAGTAAGTATTATTACTCATAATATGATATAATCTGATTAAAATAATATTAATATGATAAAACTTTGGGACGAGTCAGCGTGCACAAGAGTCAATTTGGTTTTGTTTCTTTGGTTCATCGTGGTGTCGGTTTGAGTATCTAATTGGAGATCAAACTTTCCTAGAAAGGTATTTTGAGATTAAAAGTAATACAATTCCATACTTAGAGATATCCCTATCAAAGGTAAGACATGATGCATGATGTGTACTCTAAGAGTGAAATTCATTACTCAGATTGTGAGTCTTCATTATTCTCTTCATTATGTGAGACATCCCTATCAAAGGTAAGACATGATGCATGATGTGTACTATAAGAGTGAAATTCATTACTCAGATTGTGAGTCTTCATTATTCTCTTCATTATGCGAGATATGTGAATCTTCTTGTTACTCCCTAAGAGAGAGCCATATATTGTTGAGAAACCTTGATTATCTGTTTCATACTCCATGAGGGAGTCATTGCAGTAAGAGTTACCCTATTCTCAGAAAGTTGAGACCTATGCTATTGATTGAATCATTGTCCGGTTTGACATTGACCTATTTCTCCACTAACTGTTAGGTGGAATCATAGTATGCTCACGAGCCATTGCTAGATCTTGCGAGATCTCCGATATTTATGGAACATGGTTTCCCTATTGCCCGAAAGGAGGCAAATACATACGTCTTAGACTGGTTGACATTACGGAAGGTCTTCAGTCTCCGCTCATCATGCCCGTAAGTACTGATGGGGCCAGCATGCCTATACGCATGGCCGGGTTCCAAAAAGGGAACCTCTAGGATGTTCTGGTATATATCTTACCTCTTACAATTGGTAAGTTCAGCGAGCAAAAATTATAACTCCTTGCACTGTAGATGCTTGGAGCCTTTGGTATATTGACCATTATCTCCTTACAGCAGTAATTGTATGGAGTCGCATTGAGATTATTCTGTCCGATACTTTTCTATTGGAATTGTTATTATTTGACCTTGCTATTCATGTAATATAAACCTATGAGTGGTCTTTCATAGAGTGTCTATTCCTATTTATCTGAGTGATCTATTCTTCATAACCTATTTTATCTTCTTGGTGGGTTTTTACATCCTACTGGTTATTTCTACGAAATACTCACGCATCCTCTAATGCAGGCTTCAAAGATCAGTAAGTCAAGACTTTGCAGTTCAGAAAGGCATAGCAGATGCGTGGGAGATGTCTAGAAGAATTACTTTATTTACTCTATTGCATTTTGTTAGAACTTCTTTAGTGTTGGCCAGTGTGTGCCCGGATTTGATGCTTGCTTTATTTGACCGTTTTTGTTTAATCTGCTATAATAATTTTAGTAGGAATCATTTGCTACATTGACAATGTTATTTAAAATTGGATGAAGAATTTCTAAGTTCTCAATTTCTAAGTTTCGTTATGAGTTCTGACTGACGTCGATTACACGTTCTTTTGTAACGATGTAATTGACCTGAGTTATCAAGTATTCGGTCACATCCCAAGGTTCCTATCTTGGCTTTTAATTGGTTTACTTAAAGGCTTCCGCACTCCGATCGAGGTCAGAAATTTTGGGGCGTGACACATAATCCTGCATAATAATGTCTCAGTCACATTCTTTCTGTTCATGGATTCATAACACATAATCCTGCATAATAATGTCTCATTCACATAGATTCTACTCATGCATTTATAACATATAATCCTGCATAGTAATGTCTCAATCACATATAATGAATGCCTCCATCAAGGAGTAAACACAAATATAGCCACACAGGCGGAATACAGTCAAGGCCACGAAGGCATATCTGATCTACACATGAATTATGCATTTTATTATCCCTTAAACTTATATTTATGCTAGTATTTGATTAGAATTATTACTACTTTAATATAGTTTTTTATTTTTGTAGGAAACAAGAGTACTACACAAAAATGAGGTAAAAATAGACTTTAATAGTTAAATCATCATAACTTTGTGTGCACATACCTGATGTGACTGATTCAAGCTTCATGTTAAAGTTCAAGAAGTCAGCTTTCCAATGCCACCAACCACGTGCAATTTGGAGTTCGGAGCAGAAAGTTATAGCCATTTGAAGATTGTGACGCGATCGAAGTCGGCCATTCAATGCGATCGATCGCCTGAGCCGCAAAACAGTGTTATTGAAGGAAACGATTGATCGGTATAAAAACGATTGATCGTATCTACTGGAGTTTTTGGATATGCGTAAGACAGTAATAACGATCGATCGGAATCATACGGCATTGATCGTCAAAGCGATCAATCGGAGGAAAATAACAAAGGAATTGTGATCGATCGGCAAGTGACCAATCGGCAATATGAAGCGATCGATCGCCGTATGCGGAAAATTGAAATAAGCCTTATTTCAACTCGGATTTGGAAGGAGACTTTGTGATTTCTCTTCAACCTTATAAATAGGCCTTATAAAGGAACATTTTGGGGCATTAGAAAACAGAGTTTTGAGTTTCTTGGAGGCTAAAGCAAAGGAGAGAAGAAAAAGAAGATGATGAAGAACATGATGGTGATTTCTCTTTCCATGCGTGGCTAGACTCTTCTTCAAGGCATAGATGAAGCCCAATAAACTGGTTGTGTAGTTTATTTTCTCTCATATTATATTTACTCTAATTGGTGTATGAATATTTGTTATGTAATTAAAGTTAATTCTTTGTACTCGAGAGAGACAAGGGTGAATTAATTGGATTTCAATCTGAAAGAGCACTTGCATGTCCGAGAGGAACATGAGTGGTTTGACGTATCATATACTAATAAAGATTCATTGATTTATACTCGAGAGAGATAGATCACAGTTCCACATGCTTAATTGATTTATGTGTTACGTCCGAGAGGAGAGCACTACATTTTAAGTTGACAAGTGTATGTCCGAGAGGAATACACTAGCCAATTAGTAATTTATTTCCAAGAGAGAGAGAGACAATACACTAGTTTATTGTGGTGGATTCGAAGCCTTAGTTTCATCTCATATTGATTAAATCTCAGTAATTTAGTTAAAGTTCATTGTTTTCCTTAGAGTAAATAAAAACTGCAACTTTTCTATTTGAATTTGGTAAAAGATTAATCCATCCCTGAGGTTCGATAACCTTTTTATACTCGTCATAGTACAATTGTCTTGTGCATTTGTAAAGGTTTTATATTTAAATGATCAGTATCATAGTCCGGTTTCCACACAGGAAATGTTGGCCCCTAAAGTTGTTCACCCTGGACGATCCTGGCCAAGGATGTTTGAATCTCACACAGAGAAACTAGAGCAAGTGTGTTCGCCTTGGGACATCTCTTGCAGTGGGGAAGAGCCCGAATTCTCACACAGAGAACCCTAGAACACGTGGTAGCTGGTGCACAAAAGCGTACAACATTGGATGCTCAGAGTCGAGATGACAATCTCAATAATCTCATCCACAAGGCAAGTACACAACTCGCCCCCACAAATCTCAATATATCAGACTCAACCCGGGGACTATACCGGTTCCACATATGAACGAGATCGAAAACATGTCATTTCGGACCAACCAAGTTTCGATTAATCCACTGATCAATTAATTTAGCACGCAATCTCAAACATTGCATACAATCGATCAATTCCGGTTAAACAACGATAAAACTTCATCCATGAAGTCCGATACATGATGCATGATATCATGATACATCCGTGAGCAAGACCTACGTGGGTTCCGACATATGGAATGTGCTCCCAATCCATCCCCTCATGCATCATAATCAAAGCATATATCAACTACAATTTCATAATAAACTTCCCACATGTGTGTGTATTCATGAATATTCTAATCACATGGCAAATGCCTTGACACAAACTCATAAGACAATATATGCATGCTTAAACGCATTCAAAACCACGATTCCCAACTGAAAACAAAGCAATTTCCACCATAAAACTTAAATCCAACTATGTGAAGTCGAAGACTTACTCATACACGCAAGATTCTTTTCTATACATTAAGTAATAATATAATCACATCAATTCCCAATAAACCATATTCGATATAAGAGAATACATCTCACCATCTACAATATAGCATCCTTGCTGAAAACATGTTTTAATCACAAGAATTCCATCATAAAGTAACACTACAACAAAAAAGGTTAGTAGCGACGCTTTTTTTCAACGCTCAAAAAAAGTGTCACAAGTAACTATCAATTGCACCAGACAAAATTAAAGTTGCTATTGCATTGGACATGAGCGACGCACAATAAAAGAGCGTCGCTATTAGCCAACCCTCAAGCTATTGCGACATTAATTAAAAAGCGTGGCAACTAGCGTTCACAATTGCTATAGATACTATATGTGTCCCAATAGTGCAAGGTAATAATACCACTTTATACTGAGCACCCTTTAATCACTCATCCATCATGTCTATCAGATCACAATCCATCGACTATTGGCGCCTAACACTCTAATAGTACTTTTTTTAGGAACCACTCTAATAGGTGATCTGGTGTCCGATATCAAATGCCAACCATCCCAAAATTGAGCTTGTCTAGCCTGACAGTGTTTTAAAACCTGGTTCATCCCTGTCGATTGGTCCCGATTCAATCGGACCTGGTCTACCTTCCAGGACGAATCACTTGGGCTTTTAGCAATTTAAGACCTGACCGGGTCAGTAGTGGTCCGGGCGGGTTGACCCGAGAACCGGCCGAAATAGACTGACCGGGGGTCATTAAAAAAACTAAAAGCATAAGAATGTGGGAGTCCTCATATTTTTTTTGTGTGCATAGGAAACACCTATATTAAAGCTAAAATAATTATTTAATTATATATCATATACAAGGACAAAAATTTGAGTATACAGTTGTCAAATTTTCCACTAATTTATTTTTAAAATTTTTTTATTGTTCAGTCTTTATGTGTTAATATTTTAATCAGCTCTTTGTAACTATATAATTCTAGGAAAAGGCATTTATTTTACAAATGCATTAAGTGATCGGATTAACCCGGGTCGACAACTGGATCAAACCGATTAACCCGGACCAGTCACCAACAAGACCCATTTTTAAAATGGTACCAGGGAGGAGCGGCCGGAGAGAGATCGACAGAGTGGTCCGTATCCTCCCTTCCCTCTCTGTTTCCCTCTTACTGAGCAGCAGCCGATGGAGCTATCAATGGTAGAGCTACCGAACGAGGCAAAATCGACAAAGCGGCCATAGTTCTACAGCCAAAGTCAGCGGTCGGAGTGCTACAGCCAGAGCCAGTGGTCGGATTCACAGTCGGAGCCGAGATGTGGTGGTGGGACACGTGTACGATGGGCATCAAGGAGGAGGAGCGAGGGCCGGCAGCAGCGAGAGGCCCTTGCAGACGGTGCGAGGATGGTGGGGGAGGGGCAGGAAGAGCTCCCTTCCATGTCCCCAATTTGTTACGGCAAATACAGGTAACAATTTTGCAAGTTGGTATTTTCCCCCCAATTTTAGTCTTCATGCGCCAAAACTCCTTAGCGCTATTATTTGTAAGGGGAAATTAGATGATTGTCACTATTATTTGTACAATGGGCGTCATAGATGATTATCACTATTATTTGTAAGGGGCAATTAGATTGTTTTGTATTTGGAATTTGTGGATATTTATATTTATGTGTTTAGAAGCATATATAAAGCATTGGTTGTGATAAACCAGTACTTGCGGGCAGAATAAGAAGCATAAAATAGTAAAAGATGACAGTATCGCTTACTTATCTTGCTTAACACTTGCGTAGATTATTAAGCATTTGTGGCCTAGTATTGCTGATAAATTGCAGTAGCATTGTTGTCCTAGGTTTCCTTTGGAGTATTGCTGCTAAATTCTTATCAGCTATTGGGTTAATATTATGCCACCAGTATATATACTTTACTAATTTTATTTGTTATAATTTAAATATATCTAAGTTGCTAATATCTTTAACTATTATCTTTATGCAGGATTGACCGAGGAAGAGATCTAAGTGGTAGAATGATAGCCGAAAGTTGGTGGTGATGTCTATTTTTACTTTGGGACGTCATTGAATTATTTTTTTTATTATGTAGACATGTTTTTTTACTATAATGATTAACTTCTGATTTGACGCAATTACATGATTTAGTGTGGACAAATTTGACTCAATTGTTTCTTAATGAAATACTAGGTAACCAATTAAATTATATGTGTACTTTCCAATTAATCGATATTTTGTGTTATTGGTCGGTCATCTTAAATAAGAAATATCAACTTTTTTTTAGTGCCCCAAATAAGCAAAATTAACAGTTTCGGGTGTCACGATTAAGCAATAGCGACGATAATTGAGAATTGTAGGCATGCCGATCGATGAAGACCATTAGTGCTTGCGACACTTTTTAATCTACTATTTTATGTTGCAAATTAATACTTGTGATGTTATTTGTCTGTCGCGACTACTTAATAACGATATATTCTACAATAACGTGGTTAAAAGTAAAAAGTGTCCCTATATCACAATAGAGACGAACCAAAACACTGACGCTATTATCTAGTTTCGACATTTCAACAACAGTGGGAAATATATTTTTGCGACGGTTTAACTGTTTCGTCAAAATTGAGTATTTGCCACGCTTTAACCATTTCGTCGTAATTGAGCAATTGTATCGGCAGCAACAGCAACGCATTGAGCGACTCACAAAAAGTGTTGCGAACTATCTGTAATGACATTTAAGAGTATTTTTTGCGACGCTTTTGTGCGTGGCTATTGACCATCATGTAATACAAGATCACATACAACACTTAGCTTAATGTATAACTCTCACCATCCATTTCACACCTTCAATAGCCTTATGTCAACATCAACCAACATCCATAACCATTAAAATCATTAAATGGAGTAAAAACAGTGAAATGAGCATCATTTTCAAATTTCGCACAGCCGATCGATCGGCAAAATATACACGATCGATCGCCAATCGATCCATTGCTGTCTTTCTTCTTCATTTTCGAAAAACTCAAAACCGAGACTCCATTAACATGACTTGGAAGCTTCATACATGTCTCAAACGCTAACAAAAAGCCATCAAACCTTTCAGAACACTCACTTATACCAATCTAAGACAAAACCCTAAGAAATCAAGGCAAGAGATTAACATTTATTAAACCCACCATTAGATATTTAAACAAGCAAAACCCATTTCCATAAGGTCATGAAAACAAACCCTTTTACAACCCAAAGCTGAGATTGAAGAACATATTACCTTCTTTGTTGAGAATGAACCTTCAACCTCCTCCAACACCTTTCAAAAACATCGTTTTAAGTTAATAAACAACCAATCTCGATTTAGCTTTGAATATCAAAAGAAAACCTTAGATCTAGAGCTTTGGAAGCATAAAAATATGATTTTAAAGATTAGGGTTTTTAAAAGAGATGTAAAACAATGATTATATGCTTTCAAAATGGATTGAAATAATGAAGGAAGTCAAGATTAAAAAGGGTTTTAAGAAAAACATAAAGAATAAGAAGAGATTAAGCTAATTACCTCTAATCTTTTTCTCTTCAAGCCTAATGGGGAAGAGGATCCTAACACCTGGCCAAGCCTATTCCCAAAATGGAAAATGGCATAGCCCTTTCTTTTTATAGAAAATAGTTAAGGTAAACTTACGTAAAATGTGGGGTAGAAATAGAGTTTTTGACTAAAATTTGAAAATTTGATAATTTAACCCAAAATTAGGTTCAGAAAAATTGTGAAATTTTTATAGTATCTTCCTTTGATGTCTAGGGCATTTTGGTCATAAAAACCTAATTTTATTGGTGGGGCCCACAGGGGTCCCGCCAACCCTAATTTTCGAAAAATTGGTGAAAAAATCAAAAAAATCCCAAAATTTAGATTTGATCCAAAACCATTTAAAACTCATGATGGTGAAGTCGATTTTGGTTAAAATTTTTATAAACCCTTTTTATTTTCGAAAACCAATAACTTAAATCAGAAAACACTTAAACCACACAATCACCAATAAATAACATTAAAATAACTCGATTTAAGATGAGGGTCCTTACAACGGCGGGGTACCCTGTCGAACCAGAGGAGAGGGCGGCGGGGTGCCCCGTCGCCCACCTTCCCTCTCCAAACCTCTGGTTCGACCTCTCTGGCTGCCAGAGGGGGCGAAGGGTCATGGAAGAAGATGAACTCGATGGAGGCCCTGGTTTTCGGCGGTGATAATTTCACGGCGACGGTGCGAGTAGCGGCGATGACGATTGGGTCGAGCTTGAAGGCAGTCATGGCGGACAAAGAGGAGCTCGAATCGACGGCGGCTATGGCGGCCATGGCGGTAGAGGAGTTGAAGATGGCGACTGTGGAGTTTTTGGCGAACAAAGAGGTCTGAGGAACGACGGTGCAGAGCTCGAGCATGGAAGGTCATGGTGAGGAGGAAAATCTGACGAACAAGTTTCGATTTTGGAAAACAGCGTGAAGGGATTAGCTCGATTAGGAAATTGCAATTTCGGATTTGATAAGGCGTCTACAACTTGGAAACTAAACGGAAAGCAGCGTGCTTGACTAGGATTTGGCCAGAGTTGGAGTCCAAAACAGAAACGAATTTGGGATAATCTTCAAGGTGATTTCGGAGGATGAAAATGACTCTTCTGTTGTCTATAAAAGCAAAGCAAAAAGGAGAAGGCAACACTGCTTTTGGGTTGTTCTGAAAAAAAATAAAGGAGAAGGGGACGAACTGGGTGTTTTGTTTTGAAGAAAACAGAGCTTTGGCGGAACTGGTTTTTGATGAAAAAAACAGAGTTTTTTTCTGAGAAAAAAAAACAGAGCGTTATTTTGTGATTTGGGTAGTATATTGGCCGGAAATCAAAGAGGAGGAAGAGGAGAATCAATGGAAGCAAGAAGAGGAAGAAATCGAGAGGAAAAAGGGAAGTTTTTGAACTGTTTTCGCACTTGCTATAGTACTGCTACAGTAACTGTGCATTTGCTACAGTGTCGCGGGCTGTTGGGGAAGACGATGAACAGTACATTGCGTGAACAGTGTTTCTGCTACAGTAATTCTGTGGTACAGTAATTCTGTTTTTCTCGATGCAATTTCTTCTGAATCTGATTTTTCTCATGAATATGAATAACTAAATTATTTGTCAAAGCTATAGGTGATATTATTTGATTAGTATTTTTTTATGTCTATGAAAGAGTTACTTATTACTTATTTGGTTGAATGCAATGTTTTAATAAAGTCATAATCTATATAATTATTTGATTTGTAATTAACGTAAGGTACGACGAATGCTTATAATTCCCTGTGATTATTTGACTGAGCTTGTTAATGATAAATTTTCAATCGAAATCTTTATGTTAATGGTTATGATGACCGTGAATAAAATATCATCCGATTAGGTCAAATCATTATTTGAATCTAATTGCGTAATTAAATAGACATAGAAGTATTAATTAAATAATTGATCTTTGAAGCTTTGATATCTCTCATCGATTATCTTCCCTATCTCTAGATAATTTTAATTGAATCTTTAATCGTCATTTTAGTAGTTAATTAAATTACAATCTCTCTACATAATTTCCAAATAAGAATTTTAATTTGCTGAGTTAAGTAGTTTTAAATTAGTTTGGAATAGATTAATTCTACATCATTCCCTGTGGTTGTGGTTCGACACTTGGATTCACTGAGTATATATTACAATTTATCAACCTATTTTGGGGTTTGATCAGGGTTCTAGAAAATAAAAAATTTCCATGAAAATATTTTTATCCCAAAAAGTGAACTTCCATGGAAAAATGAATTTTCTCATAAAAAGTTGTTATGGGTTATAGAAAGCATTAATGAAAAAATCACTGAAAATCAATTTTTCAGCCTAGTTAGGGTTCTAGAAAATATAAAAACAAAAATATCATAGAAAATGTGCTGCTAATCCATTAGAACTAACATGAATTTAATCCCCGTTTGGATGCACCTTTTCTATAGCAAAAAGGGGCTTCATGGGGGCGGAAAAGATATTTTACTTAAAATAATGTTCTGGATGACACTTTTCTACCATAGGAAGAGGGAAAGGGTGTCTTATAAAAAATGTTTTGAATGTCACTATCGGATATTTTTTTCTGTCATAAACCATAGTTTTAAAACTTGGACCTGTCTGACTGGTTTGATCCGGTACAACCAGAGTCGATTGCTTTTTCTGGTTGAGTCAGTCGGGTCAGTCGGGTAGATTGACCTGACCAAGTTAGTTTAACTCGGCCGGTCTCGGTGACTCGACCGATAGGTCGGGTGGGGTTTTTAACCCCCTTCCCCCCACCTTGATGATGCCGCCCTGTTGAGCCGAGGGAGCTTGCACCCCCTCCCCTGTCACAGTCGCCTCATTAAGCCGAGGGAGCCAGTCCCAGCCGCCTACCCGTTGAGCCCCCCCACACCCCGACGCCACCACCCCATTGAGCCTAGGGAGCTTGCACCCTCCCCCTCTCCAACTGCTCGGAGCAGCTCAGAGCGCCTCCACCCCCTTTGGACCTACTCCGCAAGAATTCCGGGTCCATGACGGATCTGGGTCTTAAAACCTTGGCAGAAACAGGAAAGGGTTCATTTGTCTTTCTTCTAGGAAGTTTCTGGCAGAAAGCCGTTTTTAGTGATGTTGCTACCGCTCCACTACGATGCCCTCCACTCCTCCGTCGACTCCGCCGCTGACTCCCTCTTTCACATCTCCGTCGACCTCCGCGTCTCTGGCTCCCCAAACCCACCTTCCTCACCATCGCCGACCTCTCCTCCTCGCAGTCTCTGCTGTAACACCCAAAAATTCTGTAAGTGTACCAAAACTGCTATTTTAGGAAACTGTTCTAAAATAGGAAAGTTTTGCTGCCTGTTTTGAGATCTTATAATCTAGTGTGTGATTTGGTTTTGTGATGCTTATGGAAGTGTGGAATTGATAAACCAGATTAGGCAGTACACCAGGGCGCGAGGACTAGCCCTGGCGCTGGGTTCAACCTGGCGCTGAGGCTAGCCTGGCGCCAGGGGCTGAGTGCACCTGACGTGAGGAGTGGGGGGCCAGGCTCCAGGTGTGAGACCAGTGTGTAGAGATTCATTGGAGTATGTTGAGTTATTAAATTGAATTAGTGTTGTGGTAGAAGAGTTGTGCAGTGCCATATGGCACACTACATTCGCGGAACATCAGAGCCATCCATTTGTGTGACACGCCCCAGACGCAAGAGCATATGAGAGCCAGAGCCACGTGGACACAGCGCCATGAGCACTGTGCACGTGGTTGGCATGTTTTAGATTTGGTTAGGGGAGAGAGAATTAAGGAGAAGAGGGAATTTTGAATTAATTACAAATCCGGTTTAATTTGGACTGTTTACGGGAAATTCCTAATTAAGGAAAATTATGCTAATTAATAGGATTATTTTGGACGCCAATTAAGGTAGAATGAAATTAGATAATGGCGTGATTGAGATTGTGCCAATTGAGAATCAATTAGGAAGAGATTTCGGGTTGGTCATGGAAACCTAGTTAACTAATTTAATGCCCTAATTAATGGGAATTGTAACCAATTTGATTGAGATCTATCTCATCCTTGACGTGGATTCCTTCCTTGTGAAGATAAATCTTGGCCATAAATTAGGTAGCAAGTAATGATGAGAGATTGAAATCTAATTTGGAAGTTACTTTAAATATGGTGTAACCGATAGAGGAGATTTGAAGCTCCTTAATTGTAAGAAATCCTAACTAATTGAGGAGTTAATTGGGGAAATTAGAGTAATTAGTGGGATTGCAATTGAACGTGATTAATGAGATAAGCATGGTGGTTACAAGGCTAATTTATTGGCACGTCTTGATTTGGAAAGAGATCTTGGATTGATTTTTCAAATCAGGGGGTTACAACCCTATTTTGAGTAAGATATTGAATTGATTTAAATCCCTACTAAAAAGAGATTTGTAACTGATCTAAATCAAGGGAAATCACGTCCTTGACTTAGATTTTGTGCTGGTGATTGGTGAATCATGACCCTCGGATAGATTAGTAATCAACGGTGAAAATTTAATGTAATCACTTAGGCATCTCCTATTTAAATCCATAAGAGAGGAGGACGTCAAAGACTTTTGGACATCCTTGGGATTCATGCCAGCCTTGGAGCGAGTAGCCAGTCTTCTCTCATTTTATTCTAAAGGTTCTACATCAGTTTATGCACTCGTTCGTGGAGATTTCGCGAAGAAAAGGGGTAATACATGTAGAACCGATTAATGCGCAAAGAGTATCGGTTCCCCCAAGAGGTAGGATGCTCTTTTTCCAACATAATTTTATATCTCGATTACATATTATGATTGAATATGCTTCATGATTGAGTTATATTCATGTGGAAGTTATATGCATGGATTTTTGTTCATATTCCATGATTATATTGATACGTGTTTGAGATATTACACGTGATCCTGTGTTTACTTCGATCCATCATCCGATCTAGCACTTAGATGACATCCCTGAGTTGATTAATATATAAACTTGTGATCTTTCTCAATCTTTGGAGGCTTTTATGATCTGTCTTCCCTTCTTTTGTTCGTTATACATCGATATTGGGATAAGTCCGTTTATTCATCCATCTTAATCCCTGATTATTCCATGAAATTGCTATTGATTTGTTGAGGTTTCTATATGATCATGACCCTGATGTAGTAAGCCAAGATTGTGGAGTCATGTCTCAGTTGATTAAAGTAATTTTGTGTCCATTATTTATTGCCCATTCTGTTTACGAGTCATTGGTAGCCCTTGAGACATTAATATAACAAGAAGTGTAAAACTCTTCATATAATGAAGTAATCTGATAATTCTAGAACCTTCTTGGTTCTGTAAAGAACATAAGTAACATGTAATCGGCATTGATAAGTGTAATCAATTAGTTAATTAGACTAGATTTAACAATTAAGCAAAGTATATGATGATATTTGCTCTCGGCCAGGACTGTTCCTGCACCAACGAGCAGTGATCAGAAAATCATAAATAAACATAGACAACTCAGAAAATTATGATTCTGGTTGGATTAGAAACTAGACACCCAAGGCTATATGGGATAAAAATTTCAGAAAAGGATTCGGGCTCGGTAGTCAGTGACTGCTGATGGAATTTGGATATTATGTACTAGACAGATTACTGTAATTCATATTAAAACCTTAATTCGGTTTACTACTATACATTATAAATATATATATATATATATATATTATAATGATCTGATTTCTATAATGTAAGACTTTGAAGGTACAGGGTACAGTAATATTAGATTATGAGTATGAGTGGTGAGTTTACTTGTCCCATGTGTCCGAGTTCTTGAACGGCCTTTTGTCCAAGAAATTCTATCACAGATTCAGCACCTTGTGCACTATTGTTGACCAATTTCTGATAATAAGAACCTTCTATTCTGATTCAAGGGGATTGTCATATCTAGGGCTAGGTACGGTGATGCGATTTAGTGTTCTGATTCTTGATGAATCATAATTGGAGTCATCCGTTGTTGATCATTCTAAAGATTTCGAGTACTCCTATGTGAGTCAATTCAGATTGTATTTCTTGAGTACTCCTATGTGAGTCAATTCAGATTGTATTTCTTGAGTACTCCTATATGAGTCAATTCAGATTGTATCAATGAGATTGTTACTTTACTCCTCTGTGAGTCAGATTTTGGAAGCTTGATGTTCGAGTCTCTAGATGAGAGAGCTCTTGATATTTCTAGATTGATTCAGTTCTATGTAAACTGTTTCTCCACTAGGAGTTTTGATGAATGCTCTTAGATTAGAATCATAGTATGCTCACGAGCCATTGCTAGATTCTCTGTGATCTCAGATTATATTATGAACCTCTGTAATTCAGCCGATGACGGCAACGTGTGCACTTTAGACTATATGATATTATGGAAGGTCAGCAGTCTCAGCCAATTGTGTCCGTAAGCACCAATGGGGCCAACATCCCTAGATGCATGGCCAGGTTCCTCTGTAGAACCTCTAGAATGATCTGGTAATTGATGTCCATAGAGGAAGTGGACTGAACAGAGAGCAGAAATTGTTATCTCCGACACTCTTTATGTTTGAAGTCAGTATTCTTATTGATCTTCCCGATGCACTGTACATTTGGGATCTGAGTTAATGTTTATTTATTTTTGACCGTTGATGGTCCTTGGTGATGGTTATTGTCCAGGTAAGTGAACTCTGTATTTGCTCAACCTGATCTGCTTAAATTTGTCTGTAATTCTCATTTGACAGTATTCCTATTGTTAGTATCTATTGTGGGTTTTCTTGGCTCCTATTGGGTATTTCTTTCAAAATACTCATGCATCTATCGATGCAGGAATTAAAGTGGAGAAGAACTAGCAAGGTTCGTGTTTTGGAGTTCGATGGTGGAAGTTGTTAGAAAGTGGATCTAATCCTTGTTTTTACTTTTTCTGTTCGTGGAGAACTGATCAGCCTGTGTGCTGAATTTAAATTTGATGTTTGATGATTGTTAAGACTAAATTATTGTAATAGCGGTTTTATTATTTAAGATTTTTGTAAAACGGATATTGGTTAAGCATTCTGGAACGGAGTAGAATTGTGATCGAGTATTCGGTCGCGTCCCGGGTTTCAGTCTCATGACTTTAAATGAGTTAGTGCTTCTGCACATTATTCGAGGTTTTGAAATTCGGGGCGTGACACTGCGGTTCGAATTTCTTATTAAGTCGATCCCCGGGTCGACGACCGAGGCATTTTGATAAGCATAAAATATACACATTTATATGCCCTATTTATCTATATGCTAGTGTAGTTTTTGTGATAAAACATGAATAAAACGGGTTATTTGTGATTAGGATAGTAATTAGGGGATTGATAATTAATTTACTCTAATTAACTATTTTAGATGCATTAAAGAATTTAAGGAATCATATTTTTATTATGCGTCTAATTTTAGTTTGGTTTTGTTATTGCAGGTTTAAAAATGCAGATTACAGATCAACAGCTGATCTATACATGAAATATGCATTTTATTATCTCCTAAACTTATGTTTATGCTAGTGTTTGATTAGAATTTCTACTATTTTAATATAGTTTTTGGTTTTTGTAGGAAACAAGAGTAATACACAGAAATGAAGAGAAAAGTAGCTCAAATGGTTAAATCATCATAACTTTGTGTACAAATGTCAGATTGGACTAATTTAAGTCTCAGTTAAAGTTCAAGAAGTCATCTTTCCAACGCCACCAACCACGCGCAATTCGGAGTTCGGGACAAAAAGTTATAGCCATTTGAAGTTTATGAACAGTAACTACGATCGATCGGCTATCAATGCGATCGATCGCCATAGCCGCAAAAGCAGTGTATTACAAGAAACGATCGATCGGACCTAAAAACGATTGATCGTATCTACTGAAATTTTTCAAACACCGAAGACAGTAACTACGATCGATCGGTATCATACAGCATTGATCGGCAAAGCGATCGATCGGAGAAAAATAACGAAGGAATTATGATCGATCGTGTAGCGAACGATCGTCAATACGGAGCGATCGATCGCCGTATGCGGCAAACCGAAATAAGACCTATTTCGACTTGGATTTGGAAGGGGACTTCGTGGTTTCTCTTCAAACGTATAAATAAGCCTTATGGGAGAACGTTTTGGGCATTCAACCTTGGAGAACTAGAGCTTTATTGGAGGCTAGAGAGGAGGAAGAAAAGAGGTCTTTTGGAGCAAAGAAGAAAAAGGATTCATGACGATGGATCTACATAAACAGGCTTTTCTTTTCTCCCTTTCTATGTGTAACTAAATTCCTGGTCAAGGCTTGATGAAGCCCTAGATGTGTATTGCTACTCTTGATAGTTTAATTTTATAAAGTAGATTTAATTCATGCTTAATGCGATTTCATGAGTATTCTTTTGAGTGCTTGATCATAGACTTGATTGATTATGAATGAAATTAGATATTGTGATTGATTTTATGCCCGATCAAGGATAAGATTAATTGCATTATAATAGAGTTGTGATTGATTCTATGCTCGATCAAGGATAGGATTGATTACAAAATAGTAGATGATCTTTCGTATCCGATCAAGAACGTTAGTGAATTCATTAGTAATTCGTGTGTCCGATCAAGAACATGAATTACTATATCATGTCAATGTATGCTTAATAATAATTAAGAGTAGTAATTGCATGTCTAGTAGTGGATTCTCTGCCTTGATATTTCTCCATATTGATTAAATCTCAGTTAGATTAGATAAAGTCCATTGCTTTCTTTAATATTAATTAAATTACATCTTTTACTTCTCTTGAATTTGGTAAAGCATTCACCGTCCATGAGGTTCGACAACCCTTTAATACTCGCCATAGTACAATTGCCTTGTGCACTTGCAAGGGTTTAATTTTAAACGAACAACAGCAGACGAGCGCATTAGACGTGTTTTGAAGTGCTAAAGTGACCCAAGAGCTGATATCATGCGCATCAAAGATCTGAACCGTTGATGAGTCACTTGAGAGAAGAAGGGCATGAAATTAAAGTACGGACGTTCAGATTCAATCCGGCGGTTGAGATTGCTTGGACGGGTTTTAAAGAAAAAAAGGAAACTGAAATGAACCGGTTCGGTCCGAAGAAAGGAAATAATAAAAAGAAATAAGACAACCCAAGCCGCTGGCTCGGGTGTCTACCAACAGAACTCGATCGTCTGCTCGAGTGCCGGTGGTACGAGGGCATAGCCCAATGGAAAGTGGATTCCGACGGCCATGGCGGCAGAGCTCGAGCACGGAAGCGGCGGCAATGGCGATCCACGGCGGCCCTGAGCTCGGCGGTGACTAGCAGTCAACAGACAAAGAGGAGCTTGAGGGAGTATCTGTGATTTTGGGTCGAGTTCGAATCGACGGCAACTTAGACAGAGGAGCTCAAATCGGCAGTCACAACGGTTGGGGCTTGACAACGGCGATGATTTCATTGGCGGCAACGGGTCACGGTAAACAGGAACTGAATAGTGCTCAATCGGGAAACCAGAAATCGAAAGGATTTGGGACTCTTTGAAACAGCGTCGTGCTTAAATTGGATACGATTTGGGTTCATCCATATCAAAGTCAAAAAAGAATTAGGAATCTCTTTCGATCTGTCTATAAAAGCAGACGAGTTTTTGTTGCGAAAGACGACGACTGTTTTGAAAAAAACAGAGGTTCATCAAGAGAAGTTGGGTCGTGTTTGGGTTGTGATTTCGGTGTGATTTTGGCCGGGAATTGAAAAGGAGGAAGAGGAGAATCGACGGGAGAAGAAGGGAGAAGAAGAGAGGAAAAAAACCAGATTTTGGGCTGATTTTCGTGTTGCTACAGTACTGCTACAGTACTGTGTAATTGCTACAATGATCGCGGCTGATTGGGGAAGATGAACAGTGCTCGTTGTGAATAGTGTTTCTACCATGAACAGTGTTTTGCTATAGAAAACTGTGAACAGTGTTCCTGCAACAGTATTATTGATGCAATTTCTTCCAAAATCTGATTTTTCTTTTCTCTTTAATATGAATAGCTAAATTATTTGTCAAAGCTAGAGGTGACATATTTGATTAGTATTTTTTTATTTCTATGAAGAAGTACTCTTATTGCTTATTTGGTTGAATGCGATGTTTTGATAAAGTCATAATCTATAAAATTATTTGATTTGTTGTTAACGTAAGGTACGGCAAATGCTTATAATTCCCTGTGATTATTTGACTGAGCTTGTTAATGATAAATTTTTAATCGATATCTTTATGTTAATGGTTATGATGAACGTGAATGAAATATCATCCGATTAGGTCAAATCATTATTTGAATCTAATTGAGAAATTAAATAGACATAGAAGTATTGATTAAATAATTGATCCTTAAAGCTTTGATATCTCTCATCGATTATCCTTCCTATCTCTAGATAATTTTAGCTGAATCTTTAATCATCATTTTAGTAGTTAGTTAAATTAGAATCTCTCTACAAAATTCTCTGATAAGAACTTTAATTTGTTGAGTTAAGTAGTTTTAGATTAGTTTGGAGTAGAATAATCCTACATCATTCCCTGTGGTTCGACCTTGGACTTACCGAGTATATATTACAATTTGTCAACCTATTTTGGGGTTTGATCACATTTTGCGGTCTGCGCAAGGAGGATGTTGTCGAATTGAGCCCTGTCATGGGGAAGGGATTCGATGTTGATGAAATTTCCCCACTGGAGAATTTCTCCAACATGCTAATCTTTGCCAGCAAGTGTGGAATCAGGTATCGAGCTTGCAATTCGTATTCTTTTCTTGTTTTTACAATTCTCTTATGGTTCTTATGTGTCCCTTTTTGGACATCGGAGCAAAATTGCGTCTTTTTCACTTCGACGAGGATTTTTGCCAATGTGCTGTAGGTATAGCAGGTGTGCCTAAAGTTCAGTTGACTTGTGGCCCAATTGAAGAACTTGAGGGCTTCTTTCCAGCCATGGACGCGCTTCAAGATAAGCTCGACGACCGTTAGGGGTGAAAGCTTCCGGGCAGCACAGTGAGTCGGACCAGGTTCAGAGGGGAGAGGGTTTGGAGAAGAAGGCGGCGAGCTCGGAGACTGGGTCGGGAGAGGTGGAAGGGTCAGCGAGGTTAGGGTGGAAGGAGTAGGAGCTGGCGAAGGGAGGGTAGCTGGAAGGGCGGCACTAGGATCAACCGCTCGGGGGAAGGGGTGTTGAGCCCAAGTCCCAGACATTTTTTTCTGTCTGGAAAAAGGACTTTCTTACCCTTTCGGGTCTGAAAATTTTGCCCCATTTTCGGGCCTTTTTTCAAAGCCATTTTCAGGCCCTCCGGAAAAGTAAATTTTCACAACCCTGCTTTTCTTTAACCTCTAACCTGGTGAAAAAATTATTTTCATATAAAATAATTTTCCATTTTTAATTTTCATTAATCCCTAACCTATCCTAATTTGAACACCAGAGTGAGGCTTCCCAACACGGGTACCCTTCTCCTGTGAATTTTGCTTTGTTTCTCATTGTTTTTCCCCTTCTTTTCCTTTGTCTGCACCAATCTTAAGCCAAAGCACTCCAGTTCCTATCCGTGATCTATTCTCACTCCTCCATAGTAGCAGCCCAGCAACTAGGCCTCGTCATCCCTTTCATAGTAAAGTGCATGCTCCAACGCCCACCTCTCGTTCGCCTGTAGTTGCATGGAGCCGAACTACCTCTAGTCTGCCCATCTGATCAATCTGCCGGGTGCATGTTCAAGACAATCAAAACAGAACTTGTAACGCTTCGGCAGCATGAGACTAGTAAACCACACGAAAATTGTCTTCCTCTTTCCTTTTCGCTTTCCGTTCTCATTCATGGGTGCCCCTCGAAAGAAGTTACTGTATGTTGGGGGGCCCTGCAGAATAGTGTCTCGGAGCATGGGTGCCCCCCCCAGGAAAAGAAAAAAGGCCAATTATTTGTGAAACTTTCCTAAAAAAGGCTACAATATAGGTGGCCAGAAATTATCCGAGTAAAAACTATTATATTAATATTAATTTATTGTTATTTTAATAGCAAAAAACGAATAATGATGAGAGAGGAGAACTTACTATGCATTTACTATTGTAATGCGCTTGCACGGCTTCCTTTTACATGTGTTTGTTGCACTCCTCTTTCCACCTAAAACAGGATAAAATATGTGGCATATTTTTTTGCTGAAACTTTGGGGAACAATTAGAAGTCCATCTTTGTGCAGCATAAAGCTCGTCAACGGCAAAGTCTTGTCCCCTACCATTGAGTTAAGATATGACTGCATCCAACAAATCAGGGAGTAGAGACATTCCAATCAGATTTGGCCAATCAGATTCCCCAATACTTAATTAGCACTTTTTCTTTAACAAGGGTTCCCCCAAGACCCGACCAAAAGGGGCAGGACAATCGACCTCTTAGAGCATTGTATCCTGTCATCGATCCCTGTAGATAGATAGAAGGCCTATCTATCTTACACATCTGGTAAATCAGATGTAATCCCATATGGGTGGCCACGGAGTGGCAGTTCGAACTCATGCCTTGACCATCACACCAAACACCATGTTGGTTATTAAGGGTGCATTTGGCAACAGGGGAAAGTGACTTTCCACATAGCATTTACTGTAGAAAGATGAGATATCCGTAGCAGTGCGTTTGGTAAGGTGAATTCACGGTTTATGGTTAATTTCCGCTGAAGTCAAGCTTTCCACCAAGAAGTCGTAAAATTGACTTTCTCAAAGATTCTTAGGAAAAATCAGCTTCTTCACTGTTTCACGCGGTTTCATGCATTTTGGGGGACAAATTGCTTTAAATTTATGCCTCATGCCACTGCCAACTTGTGATATGTCATATTTGTGTCCCAAAATACTTTTGCTTCTTCCCATGTGCAACTAAAGGCATTTCTTAATGAGAATCCAAAAGAGCAAAATCCTAGAATTCATGTTTTTGCTTCTTTCAGAATCCGTTGCCAAACGCAACCAAAATTAGCACCTTTGAATCTCAAGAGATCATAGATTCATACTTCTCTGCCTCAGATTAATTTCTAAAATAGGAAAATTTTAATTTAGACAAATATTACATGATGGGGGGAGAACAAGTGTGTAATGTTGGCGAATTGTTTGGATAAGATAATTTACCCGGGAGCCAATGAAATTAATAGGTCACTCAAAGGGAAAGATGCTCTTATGTCATGATAACAATAAAAAGAACACTAACTCCGATATGTGAAATTCCCTACAAATTTCTTTTTGCTAGTCTACACATCAATGATAATGTTGATCATGATTTTGTTTTCATTAATACTGACCCATTGGATAAGGCTTATCTGAGCCTAGCCAATACGAAATCCAATGGCGCACAAGGTAGATGGTGATTCAAACATGCCTGGCCCCTCTATTAAAATGCATTGGTGGATCAAAATCTGATGGGCACGTGGGCTCACATCAACACTAGTGAGCTTGGGCTTATATAAACGTAACTCCAATGGAATAGACATGGCATGAGCTTGGGCTCCCTTAAATGAAAGCATCATGTGGGAGGTTATGTCCTAATTTGATCATTAAGAAAGCAGATCGAACCATAGTACATACACATCTTGTCTACAAACAATGATACATTTGGGTTAATTTTGTAGAGACGAATACAATTTAAATATACTTGGTCCTTGCCTTGGTGGAGAAACCCACATTATACGTCTCTACGTCATATGTTCATGACTAGACCAGATGATAAAGGTCGTGGGTAGTGTGGTTTGAAATAAATTTAATATGCTCTATTTAGATCTCCAAGTTCGTGATTTTATGCTTACAAGATTTTAAAACCCAACGTCACATATAACCACAATTATAATTGGAGAGTTTATATAACTTTATTAACACTTTTCCCTAAAGTGATCTATTTAGATGCATTCAACTTGATTTTGTACAATAATTTTAACTACATGTCTAAATTAAAGTTTAGTTTTGTTTATTTAGGTTTCATAATTCGAGTTGTGGATCGATAAATTAGAGCACATGAAGAGGCTTTAATTTATAAAAGCAAAAAATAAAATTTGAAGACTATTCCTTAAAATCTTTTATATTTAAATATTGAAAAAAAAAGAAAACTACGCATCTTTTTTTGCAAATATTAACAAATTCTAGGTATTTGGTCTTACATGTGGCGTCTATTAGGGTAGGCTTGGGGAGGCGGTGTCTAATAATAATAATAAAAAAGGTGGACGTGGTCATATTGAAAAGGTGGACAAGTATTTGTGAAATATCATATTTTTTTGCATAAAATTAAGCATACTTGCTACTATATCAATCGTACAATTTTTTTCCCTACATTATGATTTCGTTATTTTCCTATATTAATGGAATTTTTCATTACTATTCTTAATTAACGAGGTGTTGACTACATAATATTTTACAGAGTCAACAATTTACGTTTTAAATTTACCTCACTTATTTTGGGATTGAATTTGTGAATAAATTCTTTGCAGTTGAATAATACTCATTTTTTATTTGAGAAAAATAAAAAAGAAGAAAAGAAAGCATATCTTTTGAGATCCTTCATATTTTTCTTGGAAGATCTCTCGTATGTAAGGAAAATTGTAAAAAAAGATCTATATTTCTCTCTTAGTTAGCTTTTGTTATTTTGGATACCATTCTCATTGTAAATTAGATCGTACTCCTAAATTTTCTCACAAATTTCATATAAATTTCTTTATAAAAAAATTCCCAATTTTTCTCACAACCATATAAAGGGCATAATAGTCAAATTACTTTTTAATAACATTACCTTTTTTAAGATGTGGCAGTTACAGCCTTACAGGGGGAGTATATGTGATGTCCTTTGTCCTCGGATTCTCAAAGGAAGATTATGTGTGAAAGGTTAACGGAGATAAATGGAATCAAGTGGGCCCTATTTTCTTAAAATGAATTATTTTTTGTCGTGTTAATAATAATTCAGGATGGAGGGGTTTGCAAATGATCTTTCGTGCCGAGAAATCAAATCCGCTCTCCAAGTCCTTAGGAGTTGATTATGGGGAGATGATGGCGCACCCGCTGCTGCATGAACTTCGCATGTGAGGAAAGCTAACAGCATGATCGTCCTCAACCACCAAACAGCTTGAGTCAAAGCCTGTATCTTCGTGTTATAACTAATCTATCTTGTTGTTGTAAATACTATGTCAGTCAATACAATGCATAAATAGTATGTCAGTCAATAGAAAATTATCGACCCAATTTCTCACATGGTATCGGCTTGAGCGATCCTCTCGCCTGTGCATCTCTAATCTTTGTTTACTCTTTCTCTCCTTGCACCATGTCTTCGGCTGCAACATCCACCACGGCCTCACCCTTGCTGGACTCTATCACCACTGCTCCTCTTCTCTCTGTTAAGAACATCTCTCAAGAGGTTTTTGTAAAACTTGCATCTACCAACTATTACATCTCAGTCTCTGTGTATGCACTTGCGCTAGCGGGTGCGCCCTCTGATTTCCTTATCAATGGATGGTAGTGAAGCATCTAGCCTCACTCCAGGAAACCATTTTCCATATATTGTGAACCTATCTGATGCATCGTCTATCTTGACCAACTCGAAGCCAACCACCAAAATACACAAGCTAACAGAAGGAAATAGATACCAAATTCGATATAGGAGGGTAAATTAGAAGCCCCAACAATGCTGTTTTTTTTATTATAAAGTTTGGAAATTCATGCACACCATACGGTTTGCTTCTACATGACCTCAACAACAGCTCTACCAACAATCTTTCCACTATTAAGATCCTCGTAGGCTTTGCCAGCTTCCTCAAATTTACATTTCCTTGAAACAGAGGCATCAAGGTCAAATATACCAGTCGCAGCAAGCTTAATCACTTGGGGGAGATCTTGTCTTGCTCGAGCTCCATACGAGCCTATAATTTTCACCTGCACAACTGACATAACTAAGACACAAGTTCAACTTCTTAATGCTCAGCAAATTGTTTCATACCTGTCTGCGGACTAGTCGGTTGATGTCTACTTCACCAACTGCAGTGGACACAGCAAGCCCAATCATTACTGCTTTTCCACCATCTCGTACACTTTGTGCGCACTGTGAGAAGGTCACTGGTTTCCCCAGTGCTTCCACCGCAACATCAACACCCCTGCCTCCTGTTATTTCCTGTCAACCATTGGTTGGAACTATTTTAAAAAACAAGCTACTGCATGGATATGTCGTTGGTCAGGTGCGTGCATTGCTAAAGACTTAGATCAGTTATTTGAAGTCAATGAGCAGTACTTGATGAGACTTGGATCCAAATCCAGGATTGTATTGTTATTCATGGCTCTTGAATTCAATGCCCTAATTATCAAACTCATCGCAACACTTGACAATAATATAGCATAAGTGGATCCTCTAGTTGACCATACAATCACGTGTTGCAATACATAACAGAGGCATAGTAAGCAACTGACAGATGAACTAGCCAAAAAAGTAAGATCTAGGAATATGCTCTATTATTACACTTTGCAGGAATGACCAAAAGTTTAAAGTATAATCGTAGATTTCGAAAATCAAGAAAAACTATTTCCTCACATTCATGCAAAAAACTGACATCTAGCTGTGCCTAACATCTTCCTTGCAACAATGCTTTGACACCATACTTAATTAGGATGATTGACAAATTGTTTGTTGGGTGGGAGGTTGCAAATCAACAGAGCTACATTGACATTATTATAAAAAAATTAATCAATCTATTGCAATACAAATGAGAAGACACTGTTTGGCACATATCTGAGCCCCAGAGTGCAGCCAAAATTTGGAAGAGAGTGACCACTTATTCTATCATCTTTGAAATAGGTGACTCTTCTGTGTGCACTATTTCACACTATTTTTAAATTTTCTTTTTTCTTTTGGTACAGCTATTTCTAATTTTGTCAACGGTAAAGAAATTTGAAGTCATAGTAGATACCTTTATCCTGTCAACAACATTTTCGGTACTTCCATTTATGGTGTGAGTTGCTCCCAATAACTTTGCATTTGTAAGCTTTTCATCTTGCACGTCTACAGCAATAATCTCTGCTGCACCAAATGCACGAGCTATCTGCAAACAACTGGACCAGTTTACTTTAGTTATAATGATGAACTGCTAGAATATAGGCATAAAAAATTGTCTTGCTTTCTTCACTTTGTCCTCATTGACTGATATTCGTTTATTCATGTAAATTATTCTCCATCATACAAGGGCGACGAAACAACTTTGAATAGTTTATTTCTCCTTGGAGGAATTATAACATTAATGAACTTTTCATTTAATTTCATTTGGTCTCTTTGTGTAAACAATTTTCAGAATTAGAAACAATAATAGTAAGAGGACTTCATGGCCAATTGGAATCATTTGGCAGAACCAGGAGAACAGCCCAGTTCCTACAATCAGACACTCAAGAGCATCATACACAAGGAAACGTTTGACTTATCACGAGGTACTGTATCAAATTCAACTCCTGCCCCAAAAGAAAAAAGAGAAAGAAAAGGTAAAGTGGAAACCTTGATCCAACACCACCAATCCCAATGACAGCTACAGTCTCTCCTGCCCGCATATCAGCAGCATGCCTCATTGCACCATAAGCAGTAAAGACAGCACAACCCAAAATGGCTGATTCTGAATATGGCAATGAGTTGGGAAGAGAAGCTAATGCATTCGCAGGAACAACACAGTACTCTGCAAGTCCACCCATGCTGTACATATATACTGGCTTTCCTGTCAAAGAAGAAGGAAGAAATAAAATCAACTGCAGATGCAAGGCTTCATTCTATTCAACGTTCACCACAGGGCGACAACACTATCAGGACTAAAGTGATTCACTCTTAAGAACAGAAAGTATAGTAAGAAGAGAGTACCATTGCTGCGAAGAAATAGTCGAGTTTCACCATCATAAAGTGTTCCTTTTGCTCGATTGTATGCAAAGAAAGCCTCACAAATATCTTCTTGACCCTAGTCTCAGGTAGAAACGAAAATAGAATATCTAAATGGCCCGTCCAGGTCAGGGAATATGATGTTCACTTTTTGTGGGAAATTTCATGTGTGCAAATATGATGAGTACAAAACTAAAGCATGTAAAAGGAAAAATCAATACTCAAGAACTACCTTTATACAGTAGAAGCAATTTCCACATGGCATAATGAATGCTCCCACAACCCGAGAGCCAATGGGAAGCCTGTAAGTCCACCAGCAGATACATCAGCACTAATATCTTGAACATTCAACTACATTTACATCAAACCTTCATGTTCCAAAGACAAATGTGATGTCTACATACTACCAACAGACAACAAAATCTAAGTTCATACAACCATCTGAGTCAATTCCAGCAACAATGAGCCTAGTCAGATCCTCCTAATCAGAAATAAATCAAGAAGGAAAAAATTGCTACTTTAAGGATCCACAGTAGTAGATTAAAGCCTCTGTCAAAAGATTTCCATCCAAAAGAATGTGTATTAAAAAAACTCTAGTTACCTACCTCTTTATGATGCCATCATCTGTGTGAGCACCATGTTCAACTACTTCTCCAGTGATCTCATGTCCTACAACACAAGGACTAGCAAATGGGAGCTCTCCCTTCATCACATGGAGATCCGAGTGACAGACACCACAAGCTGCGTTCACAGACATACTTATAATCACTTTCTTGCACATAAGTGCTCTCCCTTCATCCACACTAGACAAACATACTTTCTTTCTTAATCTATTTGCAGTATCATGTTCAATCAAAATATCTATAAAAGCCATGCAATAGAAGAGAAGGAAGAAGATGAGGAACCTTTGGTTTTGATGAGGACTTCGCCGGCTTTGGGGCGGGGCATGTGAAAGTCTTCGAAGGTGAAGGGCTTGTTGGGTTCCCAGAAGACGGCCCCGCGCATGAAAGAAGGGCCGTTTCCTAGATGATAGCCACTCTGCTCGCTCTTGGAGAGCCCTGAAGAGATCCATCTGCGAAGCGTTGTGGCACCCGATTGCCCACTGCGCAGCAGACCGCGGAACACAGAGAAGACAGCCATTGCTTGGACTAGTTGGAGGAGTTCCGAAGCTCCCAAGATGGAAAAGGATGTGGACTAGAGGGAGTTCATATATGGAATATTTATATGTTTTTCCAAGTATTCATGTTTTGTTTACACTAATCCGATTAGAGTCCTAATCTGATTAGAGCCCAATATGATTATTAACTTATTATATTAGTCTTATCTTTTAAGATCAGATGGTTGAAGTCTTTACCCAAAAAGAGAGAGAAGGGTTCAAGTAGATGATGTAAAAAAAATCCAATATCGTTATTGTCCAGCCAGCTTAATTGACTTGGTAGCCGTTGATCTCTGCCTGACGGTTGGATTAGCGGGTAATTAATGCGAATGGTTTCATTGATATTAATTGTATTAATAAAATACTTTGGTATTCTAAACGTACATGGGGTGGTGGCGCAGTTGGCTAGATCATCTGGTTCGCATGCCTATCGGTCTGGCATTATATCTATGTACTATCGTTGGATCATATGTGCTAGGTCAAGGGGGTTTTGGTGCGTTTAGCAAAAGCAAAGCTCGCGCGAAGCTAACTTCTCTCGGCTATCCCCGGCCGCCACAAACCATCTTCTTCCGCCGCCGTCTTGCTGGCCGCCGCAAGGGTAGAACAGACCGGAGGAGCTAAAGCCGGCGAATTTCTCGTCAATCAAATGACCAGGTATTGCCCTCACCGAAAACCCAGATAAAAACTGATGATTTGATAACGTGACATCCTTTTGACTCAATTTGGATCCTTCAGACGATTAAGAGCTTTCCGGCGTTGGATGCGATCCCACGGAATCGAGTGGAGCGACGCCCTGGAGCTCACCGAAGACGACGCCCGAGGCATCTGGGTCAAGGCGCTCGGCCACTTGAGCGAAGGGGACCTTGTCGCCACCATACCCAAGCAGGCTTGCTTGACCATCAAGACGTCTTCCGCCCGGGAGATGATTGAGGAGGCTGGTCTTGAAGGGTCGCTCGCCCTCTCTGTGGCGGTGATGTATGAAGGAAGCTTAGGCCCGGACTCGGACTGGGCCGGCTATCTCCAGCTCTTGCCGGAGAAGGAGTGTGTGCCGCTTGTGTGGACATTGGATGAGGTGGACACGCTCCTTGCCGGGACTGAACTCCATAAGGTAGCCAAGTTTACCTTTTTGCTTCATTTCTAGTGTTTGTTTAGCTAAAGAATTGAACTTTATGTTTTTCTAGGCAGGTGGTGAAGGCAGACAAGTCTCTCATTTATGAGGATTGGAAGGAGTGTATCCTGCCTCTTGTGGAATCTGGGGATGGGAAGATGGATTTGAAGCATTTTGGCGTGGAACAATATTTTTACGCGAAGAGTTTGGTTGCGTCGCGGTCGTTCGAGATTGATGATTTTCATGGCCATGGGATGGTGCCACTGGCTGATCTGTGAGTGCTAAAGATTTTGCTTGGTTTGTCAAGTTTCTTGTTTAAGCGTACTGTTTGATTGTGCAAAATGTTAGGCTTTAAGGTTGATAGTATTGAAAAATGGCATTTATGTGCGTTTGATTTGTATCATGTTGTTTTGCCATGAAATGGAGATAAATTTGGTTTTCTTGATTCGTATGATTCAGGTTCAATCACAAGACGGGTGCCGAAAATGTTCACTTCACCTTGATGTCTTCACACTCCGACACTGATGAAGATGACGATGCTTCTCGCAACCTTTCTTCGGAAGAAGATCATGGTTTGAGTAGTACAGGTTTATGGTAGTTAGGTTGTTGAAATTTTCTATGCTCTCTTTTATCCATTCTCTTATGGAAATGAGGAAAGTATGTTGTCAGTGTTAAAGAAGGGACAAAACTCAATTTCTAATATTTTGGGTTCTTCTCTCTCGTTTCTTTTGTGTAGGGGATGATTCATCAATTTTAGAAATAATAATTGTGAGAGATGTTGAAGCAGGGTCCGAGGTGAGCCTCTAGCTCCAATTTATTGATACCTATAATTCCACTTTTAAGATCCTTTTTTGATGTGCTGCTTTGTTGCATATGTGCAAAAAGTCTTGGCAGCCTTCTTTAGAGTAGTTTTCTTTGCTTTACTCATTTCCCTGTTTATATCTTTGTTTTTCAGCACTAATCCAATTTATCTTGTTCTAATAACTCTTGGGTTACAAGGGCTCCAGGGAAGAAATTGTTGGGAATGAGGAGAACGGGTAGCAAAGCCAAAATGATGAAGGGAAGGAATTAGGGAATAGAAGAGAATTTGAACGAAGGGGGGCTGGGGAATTAAATGAGATTGGGCTGGAGTGAATTTAGAAATTAGGAGTGAATGCAATCGAGTGGTGAGGATAAATGACAAAATGGGTAAGATAATAGACAATGTGGGAGGTAAATGGATTGTGCGAACTGTTTGACTAAATTCTGTTGATTTCATTGACTGCTTGAGTTGAGGGCTAAGCCTTGCATTAGATAGAAATCCTAAATGGGCCTAAACAGCTAGCCTAAAAGTTCATCATGAACACCAATTAAGGCCAAATTACAAATAGCTCCTCCCTGATTAGGAAACTAGTACGAACTGCCTAATCACATAATTAAGCCACTCCTAATGTGCATCCATAAGCCATAGCAGTTCTGTACATAAAAAAGAATAAGCCAGAGGCATATGGCTGAAATACCTCAAAGTTTGCCTATGGATTTGAACTTCCACAAACCCTGGGCAATCCTAGTTCACTACTGACTCCTGAGTAGATGGTGGCAGTTCTCAGGCAAACATCTGTCTGACGAGAAGTATTAGTTTGAGCCAGCATGGTTGCCATATTCGCTGGTGTGCAAGTTATAATTTTGTGCAAATGGCTAAACTATCCCTATTAATTGTATGATACTGAAGTACATTGACTTGGATTTTGCAAACTATGATCCGTGCTAGCATTAGGTTTCTGTACTCATAGGAAACATAAGTTGCGGAGGAATTGCCACAAAATCACCTTTGTTCTGTACTCGTAGCCAAATCTTACTCTTGCAATTTTTCATGTACGATCAACAATCAAGGGCTATGTGAAGCTTCTGGCTGCTACACATCTGTTTGTTCATCTTCGTAGTTCATTTGCTTTTCAGGTTTTCAACACATATGGTTCTATGGGTAATGCTGCTTTGCTTCATAGATACGGATTCACAGAGCCTGATAATCCATACAACATCGTCAATATCGATCTGAATGTTGTAGGTCAATGGAGTGAATCTTCATTTTCTAACCGCTTTGGCAGAGCAAGGCTTTCATTATGGAGAAAATTTGATTGCTCTGGATGCTTCAGTCAGAACTCAGAATATTTTGAAATTTCGTCCAGTGGGGAGCCTCAGTTGGAGCTTCTTATTCTTCTTTACATCACATTCTTGCCGCATGAAGCATATGAACAATTAAGTTGTGCAGCACCTTCTGTATGGAACTCAGAGACAACTATGAACATTCTTCTAATGAAAAATCTTAACGGGGCAATGCTGGAAACATCACAGGAAAAGTTGAAGAAGCTTCTGCTTAATGAGAATGTATGTGCGGCACTTATAGCACTTGCTGATATCAGGGAGAGTTTCTATGGACCAAATACTCTGGAAGACGATGTGAAGGCACTAAGTAACTGTTGTCCAATAAGCGAGAAGAAATTGTATCATTCTTTAAGTCTACACATAAGTGAAAGGAGAATACTTCAAAAACTTAGGAGGTATGCATCCAGATGCTAAATCATGCAGAAACTGTGATGGAAGGCAATGAACCTAGATTTTGAAGAGTCAGTATTCTGCTAGCATCTTAGCTAATTTATTTTTCTTTTTAAGGTCAGGGGTATTTAGTTAGTGCCTAGCTGATCTTTTAAAAATTTTGATTGATGCTTTTCAATGGGCATCTTCTTGTTATTTCATTTTTCTATGGTTCTACGGAATTCTTTATGTTTGACTTGTAATCCATATACTCGAAGTTATTACGTTCTTCTGTGACTGCCAAGAGGTCTATAGGTGTTGTGTCTATGGCCTTTTTTATAACAATGACAAACGACCCAAACAGGGGGCGGAAAGTCTATTCATACATCAAGAAGAAACTAGGGCTGTTTGGTAGCCTCTTTGAGTAAGAAAGGATTCACTTTAGGGTTTTTTAGACAAGCCAGTATGTCCCATCAGCCTCTTCCTTCTTGACAGCCAAACAGCCCCAGGCCGTTTAGCATTGCAGTTTTTGAAGAAATCATGGAACCACTTACAAGTTAGACTCTGTTAGACAAGTCTAGAACTTTTGTACAAGCGATACCTTTGGTCCTTTTACCTGAAAGAGCTGCAGTGCTGATTGTGGCTAAAACAAAAAGGGTCAGAGCGCCAGCGGCAGCGAAGTAGTTCTACACTTTTCTCATCTTCACACAAAGTAACTCCAAGCTTAGTAAGTACTCCGCCTCCAACAGCCCTGCTTGGAAGCTTACTAGAACTCCAAGCTTTACACCAGGTCCACATTGTTGCTGCATGTTGCAATGAGTGTTATGGTTTCGCTACTGTGCCATACCCGTATGCGTCCTGAGGATGCCGGAGTGTGGCTTTGCAGTGGCATTTACGCTATTCCTGTTACTTTTCTCTTTTTCGTTTTTGTTTTCAAAACAGGGGCATCCGAGTACTTAATCCTTCGGACCCAACTTGGAAGGAGAAGCGCAATCAGCCACTTACCTATTATTCCCGTTACATCAACGGGAAGTTTGGAGGGGCCGCACTAGTCCAATTGTTTTTTTTTTGGTTTTGTGATGATAGGCCGTATTTGAATTTTAATGCAAATTGAAAATTCGTCATTGTTATAGCAAATTATTGAGAGTATGCTCCAGATCAAGTGCGTTAGCATCCTCCAGTTGACTCTAAATCCAGGGGCTTAATACAGGGGCAAGTGGGTTTGAAATTTGAATCACCAGCTTACCCCTTTATTGACATGTGCTGTCAAATCTCAATCCAATGGCTCACAGTGCCCCAATGCAGGCTGACGCCGAATCAAAACATAAAAACAACAGACTTCATTGTACCAGTAAGACTCGAAAGATGGACGACAATAAAACATTGGAACAACAAACTAAAGCAACTAGAGTAACAGAAACTATTTTCACCGCTAAATGCACTCAGTTCCTTCAACGACCGCATTTTCTTCGGAGTTTTTTCCATATTACCTGGCGCAAAATCTCATATTCCCATATTACCAGGTTTTTCCCGTGAAATCTCATATGACCCGGAATCTGGACTTGATGTACCCAAAATGCCCTTTCTTCTATTTTTTCGTGTTAACACTGTGCGAAGAGGCGTGTTGTACAAGTGTGAAGTTCTCCGGCGATTCCCATCGGCGACGGCACCGGCGACCGGCGAGTTGGAGCGGCGATTCAACCGGCGGAATACACGGAGCGAGTTCGAGCCTATTCGCGTCCCCCATCTCGATATCGAGCTGCCCCCCTGCTGGATTTCGACGACACGACTGAGGGAGAGTGGACAAAGGCGGCGATTTGAAGCGCATCCGTCGGGATTTCTGATCTTCAACCTTGAGAAGACCCCCGCGGCTCCCTCCGCCTGCATGCAACAGGCGGATGACCGGAGTTGAGCTTCGGTTGCACGGCGAGGAAGACTGTGAAGGCACCTGCGAGGAAATACAGACATACAGACGACTAAACTACGGTAAGTTACAACTATCCTACCTGATTTTAGTTTCATAAGGTCGGACATTTGAATTTTTAATTTTTACTATGAACTATAAAGTCGTGTCTAGAGTAGACACGACTGTGTATTTAGTCGTGTCCGCGACGACACGACTTTTATATTTTCGTGTTGCACCGAGGACACTTTTGTACTGACCACTATACCTCACTCCTTGCAGATGGATAAAAAAAGAGATGAGTCTATGGAGGAAATACCACCGGAAGAGGAGGAGGATCATGATTTTGTCTTCGCACCTCGGCAGCGAAATCAGAGGGGCAGGAAAAGGAAGGCTCCGATGGACCGACCAGAGAAGAGAACATATAATGCGCGACCGGCGCTGAAGACGTGTTGTCAACCGGGGGCGATGAAAAAGTGTGCGGCCCTCCTACAGCATCACCAAAGATGTGCCCAAGTGATGAACGAGGCTGGTTTCGCTGTCATTTTTGAAGGTGAGGACGTTGTTGTATCTCGGAACCTCCTCGACCATTTGGTCAGGTACTGGGATGAGTCGGCGAAGGTCTTCAATATCAAGGGTAGGACGCTACATTTCACAGAGGAAGATGTTGCCCTTATCACCGGATTGCCCGCAAAGGGCGACAGAGTTGAGGTCCTCCCCTCTTTGACACGCCGACCGGAAGGTCAATTCTTCAGAAAGTACTTCGCCGCGAGGAGAGCAGACATTCCACACATTGAGGAAATGATAGAGAAGCTTAGCGCGGGCGAACTGAAGATGGAAGAGGAGGACATTGCGAGGATGATCATCTGCCTCCTCTTCTCCACGGTGTTGTTTCCACACAGCACTAGAGCGGTTCATCCCTCTTTGTACCGTTACATTGACGACCTCCCAAGATTGAGGTCATACAATTGGGCTGGGGCTATACATAAGATGTTGGTTTCTGGTATAACCCATACCAGCCGCCTAGTGGGAGCGAGATCGCAAGGAGAGTGCCTGGGCGGTGGATGCCTAAATGGCGCCGCATATGTCCTTCAGGTATGTAGCATTCATAGTCTTCGATCGGGAAAAAGTCTTATACAATACCACTATATATATAGTCATGTATTATAGAACACGACTATATTTATAGTCGTGTATAATGAAACACGACTAGGTATATAGTCGTGTTTTTTAGGACACGACCATAGTTCAATTCGTGTTGAACTTATAGTCGACTAAGGCAACCGCGCATTGTTATAATGTTTTCAACTGTTTAATTTGCAGATTTGGTTTTTTGAGCACACGACAATCTTCCATCCTGTCATGGGCCCTACCAGCCCACGGGCGAAAAGATGGCCAGGAAGTGGGGCCCTCATTACAGAGGTGAAGAAAGGTGCACAGAAGAAGCACCGCATGGCCGACTATTGGACGGGAGTGTTCCACAATCTTCAAATAGGGGAGGAACTCGTCGACGTAATCAGCCCCATGGCCGGAGAGGCATATCTCCTTGCTTCGTCAACCTCAGGGGCCCATCCTCCACGACGGCAGAGGCCGCAGAGGCCGGAAATGAAGACGACTCCCAACCAACCTGCCTCCACTTCCTCGAGAAAGGCTGCCCAGTCGACTGCAACTGCAATGGGCCGATTGGAGGGTGCCCTTCAGGGCATACAGTCACTAATAGAGATAGCTATGTCTTCCTATGAGGAGATGGGAAGGAGAGTGGGACCTCTGCGAGAGATTCTCCACTCTATGAAGTCCTCTGCCGCCTCAGCGTCAATGCTGTTAGAAGGTCAGATCTTCGAGCATCCGAAGGAGGAGATGACTGACGAGCCGACGAATGAGCCGAAGAAGCGCCCCGAAATGGAGAGAAAGAAGTCATCGATGCATCAGATGGAGCCGAAGAAGCGGCCCCAAATGGGGCCACAATCGTCATCAGTGCATCAGATGGACCCAAAGAAGCGGCCCCTTCAAAAGGAGCATAATAAGAACACTCCTATCGGTATGCGGACGAAGGAGCTGGCAAGGAAGTCACATCTGGATTCGACGAAATGGGGTAAAGGTAAGTTGTAGACGATGATTTATTTTTTCGTGCCCCATCATACACGACTACTATATTTGTCGTGTTTCATTGTACACGACTATGTGGTTTATCGTGTTCTATATAACACGACTATGTTTTTTATCGTGCTGCTACTACTGACATGAAGAAGTAAAATGTCATTTCAGCTCCCATCAAACGCGCGGTTGAGGAAGACAAGATGGAACGGGCTGCGAAGAGATCCTCTGCCAAGATGTTTTTGAAGAAGCTCCAACCAGAATTCAAGGAAGATATGGAGCGTGCAGAAGTCGAGTCCCGTCCGACGTACGGCCGGGACATATTCCCCCCTGGTGTAGTGATAAGGAAGCGCTTCAGGACTGTCGGCTCGAAGGAGGAGCAGAGGATTAGAGAAGAGGACCATATACGGAGAATGGCGGAGGAGCAGAAAAGAAGAAATAGGTCCCCTCAGCCGAAAGCCGACTCCGAACAAACCATATCCGATAGAGAGGCGACCTCTATCATCGATGAGGTCATCTCTTCCATACGGCAGTCGGATATCGAAACCGTGAAGGAGGAGGTGAAGGAGGATGTGAAGGGCGGGGACGTCGAAGAGGAGGAGGTGAAGGCGGATGTTCTGGACAAAGAGACGAAGGAGGGGGAGGGGAAGGAGGAGGAGGCGAAGGAGGAGGAGGGGAAGGAGGAGGAGGTGCAAGCAGACGAAGAGGCGATGGAGGAGGAGAAGACGGAGGAGTTGAAGGAAGAGGAGGCTGAGGAGGAGAAGGCGAGGGAGGAGGAGGAGGTCGCCGAGGGCACTGGCTTAACCGCATCACAGCCTGTTGACGTCGATGTCCTCCTAACCCCTCAGAAGTCTAAGTCTGTAATTGCTCTCCCCGACCACTATGCCGATTCGGAGTTATGCTTCGACATGGGGGTACTGTTAGAGCGGGATAGAGTGGCAATAGATGGATGGATGGCCAATCCGAGGAAGGCTTATCCAATCCCAACGCTATGTGATGACGACTATTTATCCCTCCTACAAACAACAGAAATAAACACCAATGTAAGTAAACCTATGCTCCTCATATATAGGGTTGTAGACATAAAGTCGGTATTCGAAGACACGACTTTGCGCGTAGTCGTGTCTATGGAATACACGACTATACGCATAGTCGTGTCTATCGAGGACACGACTACTATGCAGATCGTATATATAGAATAATCGACTTTTAATTGGAAGTTGCATGTTGCCTTACCGAAGTGTAATGACTCCTCAATATGTTTTCTGTAGGTTATAGATGCTTTTTTAAGTCTGTTGAGCCAGCGTAACGAGAGAAACCCGATGAAATATCCGGGGGGTCCGTAAAGAGAAAACATTTAAGTAAGGTGAGGAACCACGTCCTGTACAAGTGAGAGACAAACATATTAAACATAGAATGCTTCAGGTTGTTACAAGGTCGTCTATAAGCAAAGGACGACTAGATGAGTAGTCGTGTTGTCGATTACACGACTGTGTGCCCAGTCGTATCGTGCCTAACACGACTACTCATACAGTCGTCTTTCCTGGTTCTAAACTTACCACGTTTTGATATTCTCTTTATCCACAATTGCATATGCAAGACACATTAATTGTTGATTGCCGTCGATTGCTGTAGCAACCAATAATACTCCAGGGTACTTTCCTTTTAGGAATGTTCCATCAAGCGTGAGCAACGGTCTCAGTGTTCTTCGGAATGCTCTTGCAACCGGGCCGAACATCCAAAACACACGTCTGAAGTCGTAGCCGGCTAACTCAATTGGGATATCAGGTATATCAGCTGATCTTTCGATGACCACATGTGTACCTGCGTTAGACCGCTCTAATTCCCTTCCGTATTGTGGCAAAATACGATAAGCGTCTTCAGGGTTGCCATCGATCAATCGGATCAATTCCTCTTTCGCCCTCCATGCCCTTTTATAGTTGACGGTGACGCCCCAATGCTTCTCAATGTATTGTTGGATATTTGAGATTTTTATGGAGTTTGAATCCTTATGGAGGCCATGACACTTCCTCGCGATCCAGAGGTGAGAAGCCAATGGATGATCTTTCGAACTTAGAGAAGTGTCACATGTATGCCGTTCTTCCCTCCTTGTTACGCTGACTCCATCAAGTCTGTTCGACGCTCGTATGTACCACTTGCACCCCGAAACCTTGCAACTTGCAGCGAATGTGTCCTTGCTCTCATCCGCTACTTTGAACATGAATTTCCTCTTGATTGCCAGATCAGTTAGAACCATCTTGAACTGCTTGACGCTTTCGAATCTAGCCCCTAAGGTAAGTTGTGCCTCGTAGTCTTCTGCTTGCAAACTTCCGGTCAACATCGTCTCCTCTTCACAATGTTTTGAAGGACCGGCCTCTGCAGAATAGGTACCCCAATCCCAACCACCATCACCCTCAATATTGAGATAGTCATCGTCCTCCGACGCGACAGATTTCCCTTTAGATGTGTCTCTTGCCGTTGGACCTCTAGAGGTTGATGTTCGCGTGTGATATGGCTGGCTGAAATGTGGTACTGTAAGAGGCTCATCCCACTCATCTGCAGACCACGGTAATTCATCTTCATCCAACAATTCTTCTTCATCTGCACTGGAATCTTCATCGTCATCTTCTTCATCTTCACCTTCTCCATCTCCGAAACTGCGGGCAAAAACATGTATGAATGGACTTGACAAAACGATTGCACGTACTATGAGGTATTGTTTTATGCAACACGAATTGACTTATAGTCGTCTACGATTCAACATGACTAGGTATATAGTCGTGTTCAATACGGCACGATAACCCTTTTAGTCGTGTACTATGAGGTATTGTTTTATGCAACACGAATTGATTTATAGTCGTCTACGATTCAACACGACGAGTATATAGTCGTGTTCAATACGGCACGATAACCCTTTTAGTCGTGTACTATTATAGTCGACTATAATAGCACACGAGTTGCTTGTATCCGCGCCTTAGAAGTCTCACCTCGCATAGTCCCCATCTCTTCCTCCTTCGACTGCTGATGCGGGTGTCTTATTGCCCGGGCTGGACGGCCTCTCCGGCGGTGTGTTACTGCCCGGCATCACTTGTGCTTCTGGTAGCCTCTCCGGCGGTGTGTTACTGCCCGGCATTACTTGTGCCTCTGGTAGCCTCTCCGGCGGTGTGTTACTGCCCGGCATCACTTCTGCCTCTGGTAGCCTCTCGGTCGGGCTGTTATTCGCATTGGCATTTATTTCCTTATTGAGAGTCGATGTCTCGGTGTTATTGCCCGTAGAAGTCCACTCCACGTACAGGCGGAGTAGTCCATTTGTGCCTTGCTTGCTCTTGTGAAGTATAAATATTGACTCTACGTCTTTATCGTCTTCAAGGAGAAATGTGTATTCTTCAGATTCAACATGATATGACAAAGTTAATGTACCAGGTGTAGACTTAAGCGGTAATCTTTCTTCGACTAGCTGCAACAGTTCTAGGTACTTTATTCGTGTATCTATAGGCAGGAGCTTCCGTATCCCGCCCACGTACTTACCAGAATCCGTCAAAACTCCATCGTAGTGTAAACAAAGAACTATCTTCTCCATCCGTACCTGCCATTAAAAACCCGACATAAGTTACAAATCCGTGAGACACGATATATTGAAAACCGTATATGAGTGCATCGTATATGAGTCGTGTTTCATCAAACACGACTATGGTTACAGTCGTGTTGTCGACGACACGACTGTAACAACAGTTGAAAACTTGCTACGTTTTCAACTTTCTTCTCTGGAACCAACTTTCAACATATAAATCGTCGTATTTTAACTTCACCTACCAGTTTTTCGATGTGCCTTGCCTCCGTTGAAGTTGTTTTCCAATACCCGATCTTTCCCGCTCCTTTTCCCGCTTGTTGCCGCGAAGACGACCTTTTCGGACTTCGACGACGCCGGCGCCGGCGATGATATGGGCGGAGCGGCCGGACGGAACGCCTTCTTCTCCGACTAGCGGCAGCTTCTCCGGGTACTCGCTCCCTTTCCGGGTAGTCGCTCCCTTTCCGGGTAATATGGAAAACCAAAGTGTGGGTGCCTTATACCTAAACCTAAGGGCATTTTGGGTACTTTCCGGGTCATATGGAAGGAAGAAAAGGATTCCGGGTAATATGACAAACCGGTGTTTGGCGCCAGGTCATATGTAAAAAGCTCTTTTCTTCGGTGTATTGGTCTTTTTGCAATTTAATGCAATCTTGAGTTACTTTATTTCAGCCTGTGCTGTTTGAATCCTTTTCTTTTCCAGCCGCCAATTGTGTGTAATTTTGAAATTTCCCTTCTAATGCATTGATTAATTGGCAAGCAATCACGCACTTTTTCACCCTATTGGGTTTCCTACGTAAAAAAGATCTTTATGTTTATTAGGTTTACATTTTGTAATTTTTATACAGTTGTTTAGATTTTGGTTAGGTGAACGCAGACAAATTAAACTGTTGCATTAGATAATAAGAGCAAATTTTTATCAAAAGCACCCTAAATGGTGGTGCTCAGAATATAAAAACAAGAGACTTCATTGTAGCACTAAGACTAGAAAGATGAACGACAATAAAACATTGAAACAACAAACTAAAGCAACTAGAGTAACAAAAATGATTTCACCGCTAAATGTACTCAGTTACTTTGGTGCATTGGTCTTCTTGCAATTTAACACAATCTTGAGTTACTTCATTTCAGCCTGTGCTGTTTGATTTTTTTTTTTATTTCACTCGGCAATTGTGTGTAATTGTGAAATTTCCCTTCTAATGAATCGATTAATCGGCAAGTAATCACACAATTTTTCACTCTATTGGATTTCCTATGTAAAAAAGACCGTTATGTTTATTTGGTTTACATTTTGCAATTTTTATACGCTTGCTTAGATTTTGGTTTGCTGAACTCTACAAATTAAACTGTTGCATTGGATAATAAGAGCAAAATTGATCAAAAACACCCTAAATGGAGGCGCTCAGAAGATCACGCCAAATTCTTTACAAGGCATATCAGTATATCACTTTAATTAATATTTAATCATAAATCATTATATATATTTAATTGAATTGTAACAGATATATTGGGTTAAAACAGTAAGAACCAGCTCACAAGCTGACAACATGCTCATGCTCAGTGTAGGCCACGAACCTTCCTTCTAACAAAAAGGCACGTCTAATCTAAATATTCTCCACCAAAACACAAACATGGGAAGGCTGGCAAGTGAGCTTATCTAATGTTACAATGATAACAAAAGGTTAACCTTTGCAATGTAAAAAGTGATGCAAGTCGACTCTACAGAGCATTACAAAAGCGTAGATTGTACTTCCATTTTCCAGCATTCAAAATCACACTTTTCTCACAAGAACGAGGCATAAAAAATGTACATAAAAATTTATCCACTAGCGATGATTATGAACAAGGAACATAATGCCAACATGAAAAACATAAAACCATTAACATTGCACAAGACAACAGCGAAAATCCACATGACATGTCCGATAAAAATGGGACTGTCCAACAAATAAGAATTCTGGTGTCAGAAATAAGCTGTCAGATAAAGTCACTGAAGCGAGGAGCAATGTATATTACCAATAAATAGTCAGAATGGCCTTTATATTTCAAAAAATATTAGCAGATAGTCAATTATCGAGTGAAGCAACTTAGAAAAATTACAATAATTTTTTTCATACATAGGCAAATTATAATCTTGAATTCACTTATCTTTCAAAAAAATGTAACAAAAAATCTATATATACTACCTACCATCACCAAATGATTGCAGGAAAAAGAAATGCAGATATTTTAAACAATTAAGTCCCATGATGCAAAAGTTATCTTGGTTTAAAAGAAATTTTAAATTCTACATGCAATCCCACTTATTGGTTAAAGGGCTGAGATGAGTCAGTGCCTCCAGAGAGTTTGTGATCAATAGCAGTTAAAGGCCTTGTAAGCGAGAAAAGAATTATAATAAAAGTTTGCCAACCCATACATACTATTAAGCAATCCTAGTTAATCTCTTGATAGTAAAATTTTGGTCAGCAGCAGATATCAGAATGCCGTAGATCTTAATTGCTGAATAAAAATTAGAAAAAGAGGCACGCCAAAGGTAAAAACTCTACTTTTCCTTCCTCGGTCCTTAATCTTTAACATACTGTAAAATATATAAGCAGAAAGAACAGTTCAAACACTTGTTAGAAATAACGTGACCCACTTAAGGGAGATAATCATTGATACGTAACCAACAGCAAACAAATACCTAGCCTACCTAAAACCAACCATAAGCTCACCATTAACCATCAAAGAACTGTTGGCACAAGGTATCAATCAAACAGCAGCACTAGCTGCCTCAAGTACACCTTCCTGAAATTTTTGCGGAAAACCCATCACTGGAGAGGGGCTGCTAGCCACCAGGTGGGGTCTTGCTTCCTCATAAGCATCAGCATGAACACCCAAAGCAGCCCTGCCAGAAGGATCAGGGTTTTTCAACCATGCTGCATCCCACTCCAGCGCTTTTGCCGTACTGCATGCTACACTTGGGCCCCCAGGAACTGTTGACCTTGCTGCATTCTGTTGAAAAAAGGATCAAACTAAATCGCCCAAACTGGAAAAGAATACAAATGAACTAGAGCATTCATTCAAGTTGGACCACAGAACTTGGTAATAAATTAGTATATAGCAAAATTTGGTAGAACTGTTAATCATATGATAAGAGACATTCATTCGCTTGTATCAAACCAAAAGCAAAACCGCTGGTTAAGTAAATAGGCACAACACACTGCCATGTAGGAGTTCCTAAGGAATAGAAGCACTTCAATAATTCCTAGCCAAAACAACCAACCTGAGCTAAGGTCTAAGGATGTGTCTGTATAAAATTTTATAAAGGATAGGATAATGATTCTAAGAAAAACGTTTCTTATGATTGAGGAGACAAAACTAGACAGCAATAAATGCACCTTGGAGTTCGCATCAGAATCGAAATCGTGATTGAACTCAAAATCTCCACCCTAGATCTTCAACAACTACTTTTCAGCCAGATTTTAGTTTTAGTTAAATTAGACATTATTTACATTTTGTTAACCACAAAAATAAAATTTCTGCTAGAAATCTGGAGTAATCTAATAGTGAATAAATATTGTCAACAAACCGGAAAAGGGAGATTCTGGGGAATGAATCCTACATCCCAACATGCCCTAACTATTGTTAAAAAAGGGCTTTATAAGTTTTAAAAGAAATAATCTTCAATTATTATGGAAAACTGGTCAAACAGCAAGTGCGATGCATGTGCTGATAGGACTATACTATTTGTGTTACTAATACTTACCATTAGTACCTCTCCAATTAAGAAATCACATAAGAAGTTGTGTTAGTCTCTTAATATTCTAAAAATATATCTTCATATTTCTCACCATTTGTTATGTGTCTACAGGCTAATTAGAAGAGTAATTCAATTATATAATATTATTATAGTCCTCTAATATAGAAATCAGGTTTAAATTGGACACTTCATTACGTATTATTAGGACTAGGAGCACTCACTAAGTAGATGACCAATAAATGGTATTTTAGGAAACTCACGTAAAATGTCCGTTCCACCTTTTTCACTTTTGATTAATAATAGTATAGATTAACCTAAACTCAGCACGAAACAGACAAACCAAGATCTCATCTTAGAAACAAAAAAATCTAAATCAGACAAAGGAGTGGATTTAATCCAGGTTCAGGTTTCAACCTCCTTACCAATTAAGACCAATCGTTTCTACAAACTAGGACTAACAAACTAAAATGAAGAAAAAATCTAAATCACAGTACCTCTTCACATTGCCGAAAGAAAAGAGATGAATTATATATCAAGCAAATGAAAGGTAATACCTTGGGAAAGAACCTTTCAAAGATTGTTCGGTAGTAATAGGCCTCTTTGGTTGTAGGAGTGTTCTCAGGGTAAACAAAACTAGCATTCATCAACATTGCATCTGAAACCTGAATATGGAAACAGTATGTCAGCTATATCTGCCTCGCTCAAAAACAAATCAGGTGGCCAGCCTCAAATAGAGACCTCTATTTTTATAAATAAATATGACTACTATAGCAAACATTGTCACTTGGTCAATTGCATGAATCAAGCCCAATAAGTTGCAGTCTAACTTGTTCTTGCCAAGACATGATATGATCACCAAAAACTTAAATGCCATTTCAATGCCTTAATGGAAATCAACAATTTTGGGTTGAGTTACGACCAGAAAACATGACAGCATTTCAAATAATCATAATGGATAGCCTACATGTTCGTTTGCGTGATCTTTCAAGCCATCGATCCAACTGTAACCAACTCCATCGCTAAATTGTTCCTTCTGTCTGTACAATATGTGCTATAGGAAAACACCATAAAAAATATCACTTTCCCAAAAAAAAATTGCTACTAAGTTTTTTAGCTTCTGCTTTATGGATATTATTTAAAACGTACCTTTGGCAGATACGGGTTTTTTTCATCGTCAAATGCATTCCGAAGGATCCATTTCTCAATTCGACCAAGATGGGGTCTCACCTGAGTTAATTTTACAATATGATGCATTGGCAGGAAGTTTTACACAGTTTTAAATAAATGATGTAAAAACATCTCAAGAACACAAGAGCAAAGTATAATGTCATATTGTGAATATCTCATAGACAACAAGGGAAAATGATCACAGAAGAAGCTTACACAAAACTAGCTTGCACCAAATCTATCAAATATATCATTGTTTTCAGACTTATTCGATAATATCAGAAAGAAAAACATACCATTTTCCATCAATAGACATGGCAACATTGATCAAATTTTTATCCAAAAAGGGGACACGTGCTTCCAACCCCCATGCTGAAGTTGATTTGTTCGCCCTTAGACAATCATACAAGTGCAGAGCTTTTATCTGTGAGCATTCCACAACAAACATTTGAGATTATATGTAATGTATTCAAACACACAGAATCATACAAGTGAAGCTATTAACATGATAAAGAAAGGTGTAGATCCCATATCAACTTCACTGGTTGGACTGTTCCCAGTAATGAGAGAAGTCCTAAGGTCAAATCCTTGTGACACATAGTAAAGAATGTGTGAGACTTGTGTGTTTAAAGAAGAACAGGCGAATAATTAAAAATTGTTCAAGTTTATCTCCTCCCATGAAGTATTAATAGTTGCACTGTCTATGCATTCAAGAAATTTTTAAGCATTTTTTTCAAAGAAAAAAAGCAAATTTATAAGATGAGTACTCTATGCATAGGTGAGAACATTTATTAATTTAGAAAAAAAACTAGAAATAGAGACATAGGAATGCTCAATACTGATCAATTAGCAAGATTTGCGGTTAACTTTGTACATCCTTAATTCACACAGGGTATGAAACCAAGTCAACATAAATGAATTCATAATAATATTCAAGGAAGGCGAAAGATGAAGCTCACTAACAGATAAACGAAGGCAAAAGATGTTAGCAACATAAAGAATTCTGATTGATTCTATTTCCAACAGGAGATAAGAAAAATCATTAAGGGTGCATAGGGCATAGCTACCTTTCGACATGTTTCCAAATGGAGCTCCTCCTTATTTGGTGCCTTGTGAAAGTATAAGTAACCTCCAAAAATCTCATCTGAACCTTCCCCAGAAAGAACCATCTTCACACCCAAAGATTTGATCTTTCGAGACATGAGAAACATTGGCGTGCTTGCTCTAATAGTAGTTACATCGTATGTCTCAATATGATAAATGACTTCCTCAAGTGCATCTATGCCTTCCTGGTATATATGAAGATACCACAATGATCAATGTTTTTTCTTCTTTAATTTTAAAAAATTGACAACACACATAAAACATAATGTCATATAAAGCTCCATTGCGTCAGATGTAAACACAAAAATATACCTGAACAGTGAAGTAAAATTCATGATGATGAGTGCCAAGATACTCTGCAACCTCTCTAGCTGCTCTAAGATCAGGTGAGCCCTGTTTAAGAGAAAGCTTTTTTTGTATAAATAGTTATAACTATTGATTCCGAGGGTTGCGTCAGGAGGGGCATCATCCGGCATAAAAATTTGACACTATGTTTCTTTGTATGGATTTTGTACCATTTTTTTCCGATAAGAGTCAAATGCGGTATATAATCCATGCCGCCGACCCCAGATAGCTGGGATAAGGCGTATGGTGATGATGATGATGATGATGATGACAATGATGATGATGAGTTATAACTATTGAATGCATAACATCATCATGGGGTTGAGATGAGTATGTACAGATGCCATCAAAGTACCCAGTCATAATTCGAGTCCAGAATTCAAGTAATACTACTATTAACTCAAAAATACCCAAAAATTTATGCTCAAATTTTTTTTGGAGATTTAAATGTCAATTCCTATTCTAATGTCCTTATTTGCTTATCGGGTGATGTTTTTAACAACAAAGAAGATTTTACTATAAGAAAAACCAATTGTGAGGTAAAAAGAAGCTCAAATCGTGAAACCCAAGGCATCTTCTATCTCTAACAAGAAGGTACATTTTGTTAATCTACAGTTTTGTCATATACATAATATTAATTATTGTTCAGAAAATCTAAGGGTTATTTCCACTTTTTCTTTATCAATGAAGAGATAAATTAACCAAAAACAATGGTTATTAAAGGATGATCTCAATGAGAGAATGCTCATTTTCACCAAGACAAATTTATCGCATTTTATCTAATATGTAAGCAAATCTGCCAATGAAAAAGGTATAACAGTGACCTTTAAGCCTATACAAAATGTATGCAACTGTGATCCCCACTGTCTAGCAATTTTTGTTTCAGCCAGGTGTCGTGAAGCAACTGCAGCAACAAGTGACGAATCAAGCCCTCCAGATAAAAGAACACCAAAGGGCACATCTGTCATTAATCTTTTAATCACAGCCTGAATAAAAGCAGATGCAACTAATTAATTCACAAAGTAAATAGCAAGAAGATAACAACAAAAATGACCAAAAGGCAGATCTCACAACAGTAAGGACCCATACAATTACAAAACCATTCACTTTAAAGTAACTGATTCAAATAAGACCTAACACAGAAGAATGTTAGAACATGAGATGAACAACATCATGGAAAAAGTAGAGGAAAAAAATTACGAAACTAAATATCTCTTCTATAAATCACCTCTTCTAGAATCTATTTTTCCTTATAGTCCTTATGAACAATTTTTTTGTGCTTAGCCACATGAATATGATAATTCATTTCCAAATAATTAATTGATGAATTTTATTTATTTATTTTACTTTAATAAAAAGCAGTCTGGTGTTTGCACACATAACATATTGCTTATCTTTGCAAGTAATTCTTGACTAATCTTTTTTTGCAGTTATATTGAGTAATAGGATACAAATGGTAGCAGTTAGTTCATGCAATGGCACTAGAAAAAGAAGCCTCATGCCTTCTCAAATGCTTCTCGTAACACCAAGGGATCATATGGAGTTGAAGGTATTTCTTCTGAGTACCATGGAGGGTTGTACCATCTTCTCAGCTCTCCTGCACGGAGTCTCACATAAAGTAAGCTTCAGCCATATAAATGGCAAAGTCAAGTTAGCACATGAACAGAGGTGCAACTCTGAAATATTAAACCTATATCTCTAACCTGATTATAATGAATTTTCATAGGTAGAAAAGGTGTCAAGCAATTCAAACAAGAAAACACCATATCCTTCTAAGGCAAAAAATTCGACACGCACCCCGTTTGCTAGAATATATATGCCCGGGAAGTAACACCGTAAAGCGCTCACAATCATCACTGAGAGCTTTCATTTCTGAGGCAAACCAAATTGATCCTGTAAAACACAACAAGATGTCAGAAGAAAAAAACATCTCAACCAGCCAAATACAGATATTAACATCATCATCATACGCCTTATCCCAGCGATCTGGGGTCAGCGGCATGTATTATATACCGCATTTGACTCTTATTGGAATCAAAATGGTACAAGATATTAACAAAGAACCAAATTTCGATATCAAAAATCAAAGCGCAACAGCTCAAAGTTGTTATTAAGAAGTATATTTCAAGAGCTTGGCAAAGAACATCCAGATTTTAAACATTTCCCTTTAGGCTCATATGTCAAGCGCTAAATTGCTTCAACTTTTGACAAACATCCAGTTCCGTTATACAGTAAAGGAAATGCATAAAGGGATGCACCTGACCACCATAGCATCTAACAAACACTAAAGTTTAAAGAAGAAAACACGTACCATCCAGACCCCAGCCCATGTACAAAGGGGTAATACCAATAGCATCGCGCGCTGCAATAAAACTTTTATCATGGGTGTCGAGAAGCACGAAAGAAAACATTCCATCCAACATGTCCACGAAATCTTCCCCATATTCTTCATACTGTCATACAATAGATAATACTAGTTTATAAAAAAGGAAATAAAAGTCACACAAAGGTGTGCTTCAAGCTCTACATAATACAACATGCTAAAAATACTGCAAAAGGTTTGAACGCATGAATCACTAATCACTTACTAAATGAGCAATCACTTCACAGTCACTGCCAGTTCGAAATTGATGAGACTTGAGTTTCCCCCTCAATTCCTCGTGGTTATAGATCTCCCCATTAACCTACGATGGTCATTACCATAAACATGAAAAGAAAGAATAAGGACTACAAAGAATAAACAGCTTTGAGGGAAAACAAAAAGCAATAAATGCCTTGAACCAAAAAAGTAGCCACTGCAATCAACTGAAGTCTTGAACCAGAAAGGAGGACTATTAAAATGACTCAAAACATAAGTTTAAAAGCAGAATCGCCCAATTACCGTAACAACAACAGTTTTGTCCTCATTATAAAGTGGCTGGTCTCCAGAAGTGGGATCTACAATGGCCAACCGTTGGTGAGCAAGGTAACAGTCCTGGTAACAGTGTAGGCCACTCCAATCAGGACCCCTGTGACGCAACCTACACCATTCAAATAAAAATCACCTCAAGTTTCCAAACTATAATGGCATTGAAACCTACTCTGATATTCCACAAGTCGTAGTGCTAACTAAATTCATATTTAAATTTCTACAACTAATAAAATTCATGTTTTCGTATCTGATCTCCATTCTCAACTGGCGCTAATTTTACACATTTTCCCTTCTCCCGGACCCCAACGAAGACAAAAAAAATTATATACTCCATTCCCTTAATACGCAAAATGGATGCATTAGAGTTTGATACTTGGATAAGCCGAACCCTGCTACCTAAATTAGTCTCATTTGCCAAAACCTGACAAATTATACAATAGCACAACACCATTAAACTTCATTTCTCTTAACCAGCAAGATGAATCAATGCACTCTGCACAACTAAACAAACCGTTAATTTGGTCATAGCTTGAACGACCCATCCATCAATCCAACTGAAAAATTGATGACAACCTAATTTCTAGCACAAGCAAGTAATCAATCTTCACCGAAACAAAAAAATGCGACGCCTTGCATCAAAACCAAACAAAGAACACAGTAAAGAACAAGCATTTCTGCCATGAACAAAACCTTCGTGAGAGTTCGATTATTCGGGAGCGTTTGGACTGGGAGCAATCGGCGCAGCCAAGCACGGCCAGGATTCCACACATGGCGGCGGCCTTTGCAAAGAGAGATGCGAAAAGAGAGGGAGGATGTGACTCAGAACTCAGACCATTGGATTCTGATTCCCTCTGGCTTTCATGAGCCTTTTTATAAGAGACGTGTTGGTGATTCGCTGAGGCACGACCACTTGGCACTGAGTGTTGAATCCACTGGCAGATGCGAAAAGCCAAACCCTGCACCGGCCCCGCCTGCCCTTCGCGCCACGCTTTCAGATTAATTGGGTTTACCGTTTCTTTTAACTTAAACCTGGGCTGGCCCTTAAAAAAGGGAAGGGAAGGATGAGGTGTTTTGACTAAAATAAAATCCTGGAGTATATTCTTTGCTATTCAAATGACGTGCCAAACATGCCCTTAGCCTGCGGAAATCGAAATAGCGTATACTAGTAGTCTAGTATGCTACTGTTGGGTACTTGAGCTCTACAAGAGATGCAAAAGACGGGGCGATATTGAAGATCGATGGCTCTTACAAGATGGCGCCTGGAGCGTAACGTTGAACAGATCTAGTGATAAGATTTCCAAAGTCAAATATCAAACCCTCGTCATAAGGTAGATGTTGAATGGTTCTCGTGGCCAAACATTTTAAAGTCAGAGGTAGAGCTCCGCCACTGATATCTAGTTAAGCTTTTCTCCCTCACTCCCTATCACTCAAGATCACTGTGCTTGATCACTGCACAAGGCGACAATGGATGGGGCATCAGATGATGGCCGCATCAGAACAGGTAACGTTATTATCAGTTGTAAGATTAAGAAATGCTCAGAGAAGGAGCATCGCAGGTCTATATTTCTTCTCTTCTTTTCGTTGTCACGTTCATGAAGGAACGGACCTAGTTGAAGACCTGTCTGGTCGCTACTTTAGCCATTTTAGCCAGGACTCACCAGTTTGATCATCTTAAATTTTGGCTATGATTGCATTTAGATGTTTAATGTCATGTGTATGCTCTGACTATGATTGTATCGGTAGATAGGTTGATCTGCAACTTCATCTCTAAATCGTATACGCAACATGCATGATCAATAACATGCCGCATGCATGAAATGCGGATCGCCCTGTACACTTCGTTGAGAAAGAATAATCTCTTCTCAGTGAGTTGTGTGTGACGTCCAAGTTCATGACTTTAACACGGAGGTGTTGCTCAGATGTGGATCGGAGTGATCATGAATGACCTTTTTTGTTACTGAATAAAACAGGGACACTATGGACAGCAATGGCTCATGCAATAACAGCAATCATCGGATCAGGAGTGCTGGCACTGCCATGGAGTGTTGCTCAGATGGGTTGGCTGATAGGCCCAATCGTTCTGGTCGTCTGCGCATACATAACCTATTTCACCGCCTACCTGTTGGCCGACTGTTACCGTTTCCCAGATCCGGTCAATGGAAAGAGGAACTACACCTACTCCGATGCTGTGAGGGCATTCTTAGGTTCGTAGTCCAACAAGTACCTCAATATTTGCTTTTCTTGATTTGTGAGATCTCCTTATCTGTAAAAAGCCAAATATGTGCCCGGCTCACTCCCCATCGGCATGCCGAGGCCTGCGAGCCATGAGATTGAGAACCGATTGCTGACATTAATATAGGGGGTGGGCGGGTGATTCAAGCCCACCTACCCGCTATATTAACAGGGGTGATCGGATTGAAATCTGAAGGACCATGATTCCACGCTGAGTCGTTGACACTTGACACGGGTGAGCCAGGGCGTATACTAAGGTGACTCATCTCTTATGTAGTCATGTAACATGACATTCTATGTAGCAACAAAAACCATGACATTCTAAATACGAGGTTTCGTATCATGAACAATGAAGTCGACCTTTGGCAGGTAGACGTGACGTACTCATATGTTCCATAGTGCAATATGCACTACTTTGGGGAACAATGATCGGATACACCATCACAGCCGCAACGAGTATGATGTGAGTTGTGTCATATGATTATCCTACATTACACTTGAGCTTTCTATTATTCCTAATAGACCAGACTTTACTAATTAATTCACTATATGATTGATCTATGTAATGGACAGATCACTACACCGGTCGAAATGCTACCATAAGCATGGACACACGGCAAACTGTGGAACATCAGGAATCTTATACATGGTCATCTTTGGATTAGTGGAAGTCATATTATCACAGTTCCCAAACTTGGAGAAAATTGCAATCATGTCTGTGGTGGCTACTTTAATGTCTTTCACTTACGCCCTCATCGCCTTATTCTTGTGCCTAGTTAAATTTGGCACCCAAGGACATATCAAAGGAAGTTTATTGGGCACAGAAGTTGGTGGTCTCAGCGGCCTTCCATTGTCAACCAAAATATGGAATGAGTTTCAATCACTCGGCAACATCGCTTTTGCTTATAGTTATGCCATGATTCTCATCGAAATTCAGGTATTATATGGGTTTATTTTTTCTGAAGTGTTATATTATTATTATTAGCTTTTGGATAAGATATGAAGTTGTTTTATCTTTTTCTTTTATGTGAAGGATACTCTTAAATCTCCCCCAGCGGAAAACAAAGTAATCAGGAGGGCAAGCAAGTACAGCATTGGTGTAACAACCCTTTTTTATGCATCTATAGGTTGTGTGGGTTATGCAGCCTTTGGGAATCAAGCTCCAGGAAATGTTCTCACTGGTTTCTTCGAACCATTCTGGCTGGTTGATATCGCAAACGTTGCTGTAGTCATACACCTATTTGGAGCATATCAGGTTAAACCTTGACATATTATGAGAAAAGACAATAATCTCAAATTGTGTTTTAGTGATATGGTGTGATCAATCATTTTAGGCTAATATTTGGGAAATTTTCCAGGTTTTCTCGCAGCCTGTCTTTGCCATTAACGAGAAGTGGCTAGCATCAATGTGGCCTGAAACGAGCTTCTTTAACACTGTCTACAATATTAGGTTAATTAAATCTCTAACTTTCCAGTTTACTCTTTCTCAGCTAGTCTGCAGAACAGTTTTTGTCATCATCTCCACTGTGCTTGCGATGATGCTCCCATTCTTCAATGCCATTGTGGGTCTGCTTGGTTCCTTCGCTTTTTGGCCCCTGACAATATTTTTCCCTGTGCGGATGCATATAGTGCAAGCAAACATTGAGAAAGGAAGTAGCAGATGGGTGATCTTGCACACATTGAGTGTGGTCTGCTTGTTTATCACCATTTGCGGAATTACTGGGTCACTTGCGACGATGGTTAATGGCCTCAAAGGAGCTTCACTTTTCAAACTTAACTTATAGGCTAGTTCCTGGTATTCATATTGCGTCGTGTAGAAGTGTTAATTTCTCTTTTTCAGACTCAAGTGTTAGGCTAATT